>PVJI01004109.1:21701-113167 GCA_004026765.1 Micronycteris hirsuta | reverse complement strand
AGCATGTAGAAATATAAGTAAAGGAGAGGACCGCAGTTTTAAAATAAGAATACTACTCAGCCATAAAAAAGAAGACAATTTACCCTTTGCGACAGCATGGATGGACCTGGAGAACATTATGCTAAGTGAAATAAGGCAGTCAGAGAAAGACAAGTACCACATGATTTCACTCATATGTGGGATCTAAAGAGTAAACTGAACTAACAAGCAAGATAGAGAGCAGGCTGACAGCTCTGGGGGGAGTGGGGGGGTGGAGGGATGGAGCAAAAAAGAAAGAGGACTCATGGATACGGACAGCAGTTTGGTGATTGTGGGGTGGGGGGTCAAGGGGGTGGGTGAAGGTGGGAGAAGGTATAAGGGAGATAAATGGTAATGGAAAAAATACACACACACAAAAAAAAGAAAATTGAAAGTTTCTCTTTCTTTGTCAACCTTCAATTCCACTTCCCTGGTCAGAAGCTAAGTATCTTTCCGGAACATTTTCTGGGTGTTTATATATGTGTATGTATCTAAATGCATAGAAAATACATAAATGCATATAAAACATATGTCTTTAAATAAATGGGAATGTATTATAGTTAGTAAAAAAGAATTTTACCCCTGGCTGGAGTGGCACAGTGAATTAGGTGCCAGCCTGAAAACCAAAGGCTTGCCGGTTCAATTCCCAGTGTAAGACACATGCCTGGGTTGCAGACCAGGTCCCCAGTAGAGGGCACAGGAGAGGCAACCACACATTGATATTTTTCTCCCTCTCTTTCTCCTTCCCTTTCCCTCTCTAAAAATAAATAAATATGCCCGGCTGGTGTAGCTCAGTGGATTGAGCGCGGGCTGGGAACCAGAGGGTCCCGGTTCGATTCCCAGTTGGGGCACATGCCTGGGTTGCTAGCCAGGTCCCCAATGAGGACCATGTGATAGGCAACCATACATTGCTCTTTCTCCCTCCCTTCTCCTCTCTCTGAAAATAAATAAATAAAATCTTAAAAAAAATAATAAATATATGAAATCCTTAAAAATAAAATAAAATCAAGAATTTTAATATATTAAGTGCATGCTTTGCAATATCCCATCACACATGACTCCTTATGCTCCTCACTTCTGATCATGCCTGGCTCATTTGTCACAATACTTACACTGACCTCGGCTTTTACAGGGGCTCCCGTAAGCAGGGAATTAAGCCTCAGTATTGATGATGTTTAAATATTGTCCTTTCTCACTTTCATCCTCTCTTGTTAATTCCTTTAATAGTAATTATTTACTCCTCAGATTCAGATGCGGCTGTATTAAAGTGAAGTATCAAGTTGGGATACTATCCTTTTATATGACATCAATGGATATGATTCTTCAAAACAATTATGTTTTGTCCTCCTTCCAATCTGTCCCGTAAACAATGTGGCCTCTGACTTTCTTCAGTCAGTGAGGACCCAGGGTTCTTTCCCTGCTCAACCCCAAAACTGCAGCGAAGTTCATGGTCCTGGCTTTTCTTGAAGGCAGCATTCCAGGATCTGAATACCTAGCTTGCCATAACCCCTCAAACTGACTATAAAGAATTCTGCTTTTTACTATTAAGGAATAAGGTGTTAATATTTTCTAGAAAACACATTGCTAATTTTATAAATTAGTAAACAGAAAGTCATGAAGAAATATTGCTCAACTCGTCCTGTAAGTATTATATCTTTTTTGACATTACTAACAAAAAATGTTTGTTTTTGGTATTATTCAAAAATCCTTTCAATTAGCTATTTATTTTATTTTTCTTTTCCTTTTTTATATTTTTAAAAATTGATATGAGAGAGAGAGAGAGATCTGTTGTTCCACTTATTCCTGTGTTTATTGGTTGTTTCTTGTATGTGCCCTGATTGGGCATGGAAACTGCAGCCTAGGTTTGTGGGTACAATGCTCTAACCAACTGAGCTACCCAGCCAGAGCTTATTAATTTTACTTGAAATTCTCCTAAATGTTGCTTCCAAATTCCCTTCAGATTCCTAGCCTTACCCTCACCATCTACTGAAAGCAGAAAATCTTAGTATTTGATCTACTAAAATTAAGCCGTTCAACAGGAACTACAACTGTGCTTTTATCCATCTTAAAGTCATTCTGCACCTTCAACCTCTATCATTGCTTTCACCTCAAGAGACTTTTCCTGCACTCCACTTAAATTGCCATCATATATCTCTCAATTTGTTCATTCAGCATGATTTGATGGATCAAGAAAATAGTTCAAGCATTGTAATGGATTCTTAGATGGACATGCTTTCAAAGAGTGACAAGGTACTTTGTGAATTAAGAAAATAGAGAGACTATTCTCAGAAGTTACGGGGGAAAGAGAATAAAGAAGATGCAGAACAGGTAGCCTCTCTCAGACTCTTGTTGGATTGATAGAACTTGCACACCCTGAGGTGGGGGAAAGTGGTTTGTATTAGTTCCCTTGGGCAGTCATAACAAAATAGCACAGACTGGTAAGCAATGAGTTTATGTTCTCACATTTCTCAAGGAGTGTCGTCAGGTTTGCTTTCTTCTGAGGCCTCTGTCCTTGGCTTGCAGATGGCCGCCTTCTTGCTGTGTCTTCACATGGCCTTTCCTCGGAGGGAGTCCACTCTCGGTGTCTCTCCCTCTTCTCTATAAGATCACTAGTCATATTTAATTAGGGCATCATCCTAATGGCTTCATTTTAAGTGTTTTCGTATCTTTTTGTAAGTTGCCACAATCTAATAAATATTTTCTGATATTGATAATATATATGAATATATTGATAACCAAAAGTGTTATCGATATCAATAACATTTAAATTATTTTAAAATTATAACGAATATATTTTACAATGCTCTGAAATTCATATTGATGAGGTTGACATAGGATAAAAGTTTAAAATACTTAAATATATTTGTTGGGCTTTCCATAGTATCTCTTTTTCTCTTACCTTGTTTGAGATTTTATCCTCACTCTCTTTCAGAAGATGTTTATAAATGCATGAATGATAAGCAATTATGAGACAAATATAAAATGTATTATAAAATATAGTTGTAATCAATTTCCTGTCAAGAGCAGGGAGCATAATACTATCCATATCATATTTATTAAAATATATTATTAAATACTTTGCAATATTTTCTAATATAAAAATTTTAATAAATACTATTTAAATTCATTAGTTATAGATAAGGATGTTGTGAGAATATATATCCATATTCTCACACTATATAAATGTGTAATTTTTATAAATACATATATGTAAGTATATATGTGCATTAAAATCATATGTAAACTTACATGTTTGACTGACCATTTTAAATGAATATGAACTTTAATAATTGAATGTTTAATTTAATAATGAATAGGTTTTCATTATATTTATTTTAAAAGTTTACTATAAAGTATGTTTTTCTTAAGATGTTAAAGGATTTGAATAGTGAAATCACAATTTCTTTACTATGTTTCTTCATCCTGATATAAAATATCTTTTATAAGAAATAAAAAAGCATCCCATTAAATTTATATTATTTTGTAGATAATTTTTGCTGATTATAGTACAAACATAATTATGTACCCATTGAAACCTCTCAAAAAGTTTACTAAACAACAGTTACATTCAAGTGTCTTTTATTTTCATGATTAACCAGGAATATTTTGGAAATGTTAATTTGGAAGCAAATCAGACTTACCATTCTATATTTGTGAAATCAATATTGTAAAAATTTTAGAGTCTTTAGATTAGTAAAACTATAAAATCTGTATTTGTATGTAAGCTATCAATGGATTATAAACCTTGCTTTAAAATGTATGCTTTTTTTCTTGCTTATCTGTGTTGTTGTCAAGCACTAATGCCTGTATCTCAGGATTCATCTTCTTAAACAATAAGCCCATTGCAGACCACATTATAATTGATTTAACATGTTTAAAGTCAGATTCTTTAGTGAGTCATGAGAAAAGTTGGAAAAGAAAATTGAAATGTATTTTGGATAATTAAATAAGCCATTCCATTCTCTCCCTAACATCACCTCCACACTGTCATTCCCACCCCAGAATATTTTCCCATTCAGTTTTCACCTTATCGCCTTGACTAAGCAAGGGATTAAAGGCAGCTGAGCAGAAGGTGAGATCCATGATTCAGGGCATGACTCGCATCATTCTTTCAGTTTAAATAAAATATTGAATTTTTATTTTAGGATTTTTGATTTCTTGGGTAATAAGCTTTAAAGACATTATTCCTTTGGAAATAAATTTAGAGGAAGATTGAGTCAAACATAGAAAATTACAATTTCAGTCTAGTACTTAGAGGATTAAAAAGAAAACTTTCTTATTTGAGCAGCTTCCTGCTGTGAACATGTCTCATTTCCTACTCCTACATCCTTTCTATCACAATTTCCCTCTATATATAGAGCCATGTAACCATGGTTTTTGCTGCCTGGCATGGTCTTCCTTTCCTTTTTTTCTGATAACAAAATATATCCTTGTAAACAGTGGATAATCATTCCCTGTACATTGAGTGTGGCAGATATAGGGGTAGCCCATCACTTCAGCTTGGCCAAAGAGATCGCCTAACTTTGATTGCCAGCTACTAATTCAGGAATTGGTAAATAATAGAGATGGAAGAGAAAGAAATTCATGGAAGAGTAAGCTGAAATTGACCATTAAATATTAAACATGAAACCATGTGTGAAGGCTGTTTTTTTTCAGTTTTAAAAATGTTCAAAGGTTTTTAAAATGTACCATTGTAACGTGACAGTAAACAGGCACGCTTTATAACAGAAATGTTTTTCATGAACAGGACACTGAGGACGAAAGACAAAAGGGAAGAAGGGACTACATTTCTTGGGGTGGCTGGACACATTAGAAATGGAGATATCCAGAAGAATAAATACCTTGTTAGAAAATTCATGTGTTTTATAGGTGCAGTTAGGGTTTCATGGAATTTCAAGCAAAGAATTCAAAAATAGACAACAAATTTCACGTGATTATACATCAGAAGGATCAAAAACAGAGCTCTCAGGCTGTCTGTTGTGGCTTATTTGGTTGGAGTGTTGTCCCTTAACTGATAGGCTGCAGGTTCAATTCCCGGTTGGGGCACACGCCTAGGTTGCAGGTTAGATTCCAGGTCCGGGTGCGTACAAGAGGCAACCAATCAATATTTCTTTCTCACATCAGTATTTCTCCCTGCCCCTTCCTCTCTCTCTAAAAGCAGTGTTGAGAAAGAGAGAGAAAGAGAGAAAATAGAGCTCCCAGTAGTAAAACCGCCAACGGGCTTAAAGCAGGGTAGGTTTGTGCTCTATAGATGATGAAGTGCTAATGGAAAGTCTCTCTATATCTTCATAATGAGTAAGATGATAAACACCCACACAAGACATGGGGCTCATAGAGTGAAGAGAGCATTTTAAGATTTTTACATTTGCCAATACCTAAATTATTATTGGTAAATATAGCTTTTTATTCATTAAGCTTCTTATTGTAAGTCTTGTGCCAAGATAATGCAATATATTAGAGTTAATCATCATTAGATTGTGATATTAAAGAAGACATTATTATAGTAGTTAGATTATAAGGGCTAATTATAGAAGGATTGAAATTAGCCTCAGATCTTTTACTGAAATACGAATGTCCAAGGCACTGATGCCTGGTCAAAGCATAAGTCATACTGATGAATAGTTCTGCTCTGTAATCACAGGTCTGAGGATATTTGGACAGTTTACATCAGTTTTCAGTATTACTTATTGACAACAGTGAGACTGATGGTCTGCAGCTGGTCTCAGTGAAACACCTTGACCGCTCTGTCACTGAGGCCGGTTCCGTAATAAGAATGTGCCTACAGGACCGGCAGGGTATAGATACTAGGGTTGAGAATACATTTGGGTTTCCTTGTTCTGAGACATTATATGCACACAGCAGTGATTCCTGATCTAAGAGAGAAAGTGAATCCATACTTGTCTTTGCAAAGGAAGGCAGCTGGTGCTTCTATTTTTAGATTGGAAATTGACCTCTCTAGATTGGATGTGATGCATCCTTATTTTAATGATATTGCGGTATTATACATTTTCCCTTAATTTAATGATATTGTGGTATTATACATGTTCCCTTAATTTAATGATATTGTGTTATTATACATGTTCCCTTAATTTAATGATGTTGTGGTATTATATGTTTTCCCTGTATAGATTGTAGATTTCTAAGCATTGTCAGGGCAATGCTTATTTAGCCATTGAGTACCAGCTCATTAGTACAGTTGATCTCAAAATGGGATTCATTGAAGACAGTGACTCATTGTTTACTGAAAGTATGACTAAATTATTATTTAAAAATATAAATGATACTTCTGTAAAGGAAATGAAAATGAACTGTTGATGCCGAATGATTGCCTAACGAAGATTTTGGAATAAGTTACTAATAATACAACTTTCCATTGTAATCTAGAAATGGTAGAGCCTGAAAATCAGCAGCTATGAAGATAGATATAAGGAACTTCAGAATGATGGAATATTGGCTAAAAATTTAGTTCAATGCTAAATTCTTTCAGCACAATTCAAAGCAGAAGTAAATTCAGGAAAAAAAAATTTTTGGAATTTTGCCCTCTCAGACAAGCTTCAACCTAAGGATCTTGGGAAAGTATAATTGTTCATTTTTTTTCTTTTGTTTCCCTTGCCCAAGGCAATATATCAGAAAAAATATTTTATGTCAAAGATTTTGCTGCCTATGTTTTCTTCTAGAATTTGTATGGTTTTAAGTCTTATATTTATGTCTCTAATCCATTTTGAATTTATTCTCGTGTATGGTGTATGAAAGTAGACTAACTTCAACTTTTTTTGCATGTATCTGACCAATTTTCCCAGCAGCATTTATTGAGCATACTGTCTTTACCCCATTGTATATTCTTGCTTCCTTTGTTGAATATTAATTAATTATAAAGGCGTGGATTTATTTCTGGGCTCTCTATTCTGTCCCATTGCTCTCTATGTCTGTTTTGTGCCAGCACTATGATGTTTTGGTTACTGTGGCCTTGTAGTACAGTTTGATATCAGGTAGTGATCTTCCTCTAACTTTTTTCATCTTTCTCAAGATTGCTGAGGCTATTTGAGGTATTTTGTGGCTCCATATAAAGTTTTGGAACATTTGTTCTAGTTCTGTGAAATACATTATTGGTATCTTTTTTTTTTAAGATTTTATTTATTTATTTTTAGAGATGGGAAAGGAAGGAGAAAGAGAGAGAGAGAAATATCAATGTGTGGTTGTCTCCCATGAGGCCCCCACTGGGGACTTGGCCTGCAACCCAGGCATGTGCCCTGACCGGGACTCTAACCAGCGACACTTTGGTTTGCAGGCTGCGCTCAATCCACTGAGCCACACCAGCCAGGACACACCACTGATATCTTCATAGGAATTGTGCTGAATCTATAGATTGCTGTGGATAGTTTAGACATTTTAATGATGTTTTTAAAAATGTTAACAAAATCCACAAGAGAGACAGAGTTTAGGTTTGAGTCCTGCCAAGTTAAAGTCACTTGGAAAATAACTTGGACTTCTCAGAGATTCAGTTTGAGAAGTCATAAATCCAAGACTTTTTCAGCTTCAAGTTTACCCACTATAAGTAGATTCCTGCTTTCATTGAATCAAAGTTGCTATAGTGTACTATCCACAGGATCCAAAGTTTTCCATCAATAATCAATAGACAATGTCAACATAATAGAAAAGTCAGTAGACATTTAAGAAACTGAGAATCAGTCAACAAAAACCAAATCCAAGATGACACAGATATTTGACATAGCAGAAAAATACTTCAAAGCAGATATTATAAATATGCTATAAGAATGAAAGGAAATACATGAATATTACTAGTAAAAACTGTGATCTTAATTCTTTAGTAAACTGTAGGAGAAGATGGAAACCAGAGAAATGGAAACTATGAAATAAAAATTAAATGGAAATTTTAGAAGTAAGGAGTAAAATAACTGAAATGAAAATTTCACTGAGCTTAAGAACTGATTAGAAATTTTAAGAAAATCAGTGAACATAAGATCAAAGCAATAGAAATTATCCAATCTGAAAATATTGAAGAAAATGGAACTTTAGGGAACTATGAAACAGGATCAGAAATCTATAACATACATGTAATTGGAGTCAAAGATAGAGAAAAGTAATTATTGAGATAGAAAAACTAATCAGTAAAGGAAAAAAAATACAATAAAAACACCCTGAAAGCTCCCCAAATTTGACTTTATAAAAAAAAGAAGCTTTTTTTGATCAGGGAATTTCAGCAAACTATAGTCAGAAAAAATAAAGAACTATAAGTAGATACTTGGTAGTTGAGTTATTAAAACACAAAAAGAGAAAGCAACCCCCCCACACACACAGAAAAATTAACTACAAGGAGCAACAATATGAAAGATACCTTGTTTTTTATCAGAAAATAAAGTTTGAACATCATTTTATATTGTTAAGGGGGATTTATATTTTTTCCTGTTCATTTACTTCTCTAAAATTTCTTTTATGTTTGTATACTTGTTTTTTCTTTATCTTCAGAATGTTTTTCTGACATATAAGAATCAAACTTTTTTCATTTTTTTTAAATTGTTGTTTAGTTACAATTATCCACATTTTCCCCCAGTTGCTCTTCCCTGCCTAAGTATCAAAAATTTAATGCAGGCTTTATTTTTCTTTTTACTTTGCCTATGGTCTCCTTTCCATGCTTTTGTTTTAATGTTATGTTTGTGGATTTTATTTTATAACTAGGCAAGTTTTACCAATTCCAAGGTTATATAGAAAGTTATCCATATTTTCTTACAATACATTTATAGTTATATTATTTACATTTAATTTTCTGTTCTATTTATCCTGGCCTTTCAAATGAGTAATAGATCCAATTTTATCTTTTTCCATAAGGCTATCTTATTATTATACCAATTATTACAGGAGTAGTTCCACATTCTTCTGATGCAATAATAAATGGGATATGTTTTTGAAATAGAGGAAACTAGAGTATATGACCACTTTGTTGAACAACAAGGATTCTGAAAACTTAGTACAAATATTGGCTAAAATGAGTGTTTAAACAATATTCATGTTGTAGGATTACTCAAGATATTAAGCTTCTTTGTTTAATGAATCATTCCTGGCAGGAAACATAACATCTCTTCATCAGAAAACATCATTTTTTCACAGAGCATTTGGGCGGTGTCACACCTGAGTTCCTCATTCTTAGTTCAATGAGGATCCGATGTCATCTGTGCATTCAGTGTGGTTTGCATCGCAAGCAACGAACTCTGAGACTTGGCAGTCCTGTAAGAAAGAGAGAGAAACAGGAAAGGAGGAAGGGAGGGGCAGGAGGCATAGAGAGAGAGAGAGACGGAGAAAGAGAGAGACGCTTTGAGTCTATATTCTAAAGTAAACCAATTCTCACCCGGGCGAGGGTAGTTCACTTGGTTGTCCATTGTCCACTAAGTGAGGGGTTACACGTTCGATTTCTGGTCAGGGCCCATACCTGGGTTGCAGGTTCAATCCACTGTGGTCTGGATGAGTAACGGAGGCAACCAATCCATGCTTCTGTCTCGAATTGATGTTTCTCTCCCTTTGTTCCTCTCTCCCTTCCTTTCTCTCTAGAAGCCATAAAAAGAAAAAAATGCCCTCTGGTGGGGATTAAAGAAAAAAAGAGGTAAACCAATTTTCTCCAGGGATGAGGAGGATACTACTACCCTGGAAGTAAGCAAAAAAATGTATTTGAGGGAAAGAAAATATCATCACCGGGTTTTATTACCTTTAGAACATAAGCAAATAGCTTTGGGAGATGGGTCTTTACTTCTTTCCAGAGCAGTTCATTACTTTTAACTTACAAGACTGTTTACCATTCAACCATCCTTTAACCCGGGCTGTAAGTACTCTGCTCAGAAAGTCTAGACTATGCAGAAGTGTGGAAATGTGAAGAATTGTTTTTTTTTCTAATAAAGACTGGTGACAGGGAGACTAATATTAGGAATCTAGCTAGGAATCTCATAAAATAGATGTGAGAATCATGTTTTATATAAAACTTGATAGGACTTCGTGATTGACTAAATACTAAGAAAAATGAGAATGATGACAAAATTAGTATCCACTTTCAAGGATAGATTACAGAAATGGTTAGAAAATTAAGGAGAAACTTTTTTTCTATAGCGGGAAATAGAAATAGATTTGACTGCACAGTGTGTGAAATGTTTGAAATATAATTGGAGTGGCAGATCAGAATTCACTCTATTTAGCACTGTCAGAATTAAGGAATTTGTAAGGCAGATGTGAATGATTATGTAGGTGAAAAAAGGGATCTGAAAAAGGAGCAAACATTTTTAAATAAAGTACAAAAGAATAGTAAAATATTATTTGTCTGGATTGTTTAGGGTTATACGTTTCAAAGGAGACACGGGCCAGAAAAGTAGATTACAGGTAGCACAGACAATACTGAGACAGATGATAAACAAATGCTATTTAATTGAGTAATAGGAACCTTACTGCGATTGAGGCAGAAGCCAGTTATACCATTAGAAGAGGAGGCGAGAGGAAAAGAAATTAAATCTATCATTTCATTACACAGAGGGACCTCTATCCAATTAGTATAAATAAAATGACTCTTGACAACTTTGCCTTTGCTTCTCTGACTGTCCTTTCTGCTCAGTGACTTTTCTTTGTTTCCCTCAGAGACCCCAATACAAATGCAGTTAGAGAAGCAAGTGTCTGTATTGAATCAAAACATTAGCATTTAAAAAATTAATTCACTATGTTTTTGAGGAGTACTTCTAGGACTATGTAGTCTTGAGGCTATTTTCATTAATTAAATTGAGTCAATCAGCAAAACACAATTACAATAGCTCCAACAAACAAAATTTACATATAAAATATATTAACTTAGAATGTAATTTTATCTGAAAAATTATAAATGTATTTTTTATGTTTTTCTGTGACTATTGTATTATTCTCCTCAAAACTCTTTTTTTAAAGATTTTATTTATTTATTTTTAGAGAGAGGGGAAGGAAGGGAGAAAGAGAGGGAGAGAAACACCAATGTGTGGTTGCCTCTTGTGCGCCCCCTACTGGGGACTGGGCCTGCAACACAGGCATGTGCCTTGACTGGGAATCAAACCAATGACCCTTTGCTTCACAGTCTGGCGCTCAGTTCACTAAGCCATACCAGCCAGGGCTAAATTCTTTGACTTTGACAAAAAGAATTTATCTTTTTTATCCTCACTCGAGGATAATTTTTTTCCAATGCTTTTAGAGAAAGAGGAAGGGAGAGAAAAAAACATCAATGTGAGAGAAAGAAGCATCAATTGGTTGCCTCCCATATGCGCCTGAACCAGGAATGGGCTCCTGGACTGGGGATCCTATGCATCTGGACCAGGGGTCGCACATAACTGTACCTGGACCAAAGATCACATCTACAGCCCAGGAATATGCCTGACTGGGAATCAAACCCAAAACCTTTTGGTTACAGAACAGTGCTCCAACCAACTGAGCCATACCAGCAAAGGCACCCCAAAAAATAGTTTCAAGAGATCTTTAACTAAGTTTTAGACATACTTGTAAATTGAGCTGAAGATGGCGTGTGTATATAATTATAAAACAGAATTTTTATGTTGAGTGTAGGGATTACTATCCAGCCTGAAATTGAAAACCTAAACAGTTTATAAGTGGCGGCACTGTCAGGTTAAAGATTTACACAGCCATCTGGCTGTCTCTTGGGGAGAAGAACATTAAAGCTCCCTTGGTTTTATGATTGATTCTCTTTGTTAGGTTAATACCAGGATTTCTGGGAAATCCCATTGTGAAAATTTCAAGAGTCTAAAGCATTCAACCTTATGTACAGTTTGATATTGTGTTAAAGTAGCCAGTAAAACCTTTGTAATTCACTTTAGATGACCATAATATTTGCCTTCTCTCTGCAAACTAATCCATTCTGTTCAGTGAGATTTTAGAGGAAGTTCAAAAGGTTCCAAGGTTTTTAGACAGAAGCATACGTTAATATGGTTGTATAATGCAGCTAAGTTATTTTCATAAAATGTTGCTCAATTCTTTTGTTACTAGAAAAGAAACCAGAAAAAGAACAGCCATTTATTGTCACTATTTTAGATAGGTTCTTTCCATACAATGGCAAGTAACTTGTCTTATAAATAGTGTCAGAATATTTAGGGTATTTTACACTCAAAAATTAAACAAATGTTTTTAGATGTCATCCTAGAAAAGACTTATATGCAGTATGTCATTTTATATATAATGTCCATTAAGAATTTCAAGAATACATTATGGATTAACTGAGTTTGTAATGAACACATTCGCAAGTCTCCTTGTCATATTACTGCTAAAGTGGAAATTCCCCAGATATAAATCTGTATCCCCTGATGTCCACCAGATAATTTCAAAGTCTCTCACAGCATATTATGAGGAGCATAAACAGCAATTGAATGCCCCATGTCTAACCCTGGTTTTTCTCCAGGCATGAAAGCTATGCCAATCCCTGATTGCAACCTGATTATAGGCTACTAATAATAGATTGCACTGACGAAGTTTTATTAGCCAGGCTATATTCTGTGAATTTTACATCTATTAATTAATTTACTATTGAGTCACTTCATGAGGTAATTGCTATGATTATTCCCATTTTTACAGAAGAAACTAAAATGACTTTCCAAGAACAAGCTGTAATCAGTCTACCAGTTACTGCAAAAAGCCTGGATGCAACATGGCCATTTATAGAACAGCTGAAACTGTGGTTTCCAGATCACACACATCAGAATTTTCTGGGTGCTTTTAAAAAATGGAGATTCCTAGCTTTGTCTCCTCAAATCAGCATATCAGCATCTGTCAGTCTCCAACTGGGTTCTTCCTCTTTTTTGCCATGGCCTCAAGGCATTAAGCTAGGGCAGTTCTAGGGGTCAGTTTATTTACCTCCTGTCAGGGTTCTGTATCCTTCACTAACTAATATTCAATGTCTTGAAACCCAATGATTTAAATATGTTTTCCTGTGTTTTTGATTATTTAAAGCAATAGAGTAAGTCTGCTCCCCATTCTTTCAAGTTGGTTGTCTCTATATATACAGAAAAGTGTACCTATCATAAGAATATGGTAAAACAAATGTTTATAATCTATAATCAAAGGGTAACAAGACCACCAATCAGTATCTAAAATAAAGAGGTTGAAATTATTGCTTATTTTTATGAAGAAGAGTTCTACTTGCCAGGCACAGTGTCTCCAAGCAGAACAGAATGCTGATCTTATGTAAACACTTTGGGGACCTGTGAAATTCTGATATTGACACCTTCTAGGGTTAACTGAGTTAACAGTATCTGTAGTACGCACCCAGGTGAGATTTTTTTATTGATTAGTTGTCAGAGGTGACCTTACTGCAGAAAATTCATTCCTGATAAACTGGCTTTTGGAAGCAAGAGGCCATCACTAATTGTGAAAGCACATCCACTGAGGTGAGTTTTTGATCATTTGAAGAAGTTTAAAGCCATTTCTGGTGGCTACTTGTTACCACAGTTATATGATAATCAGTCTTTGCTTAGGAGTGTTAGAACAACTTTTCATTATTGAAAATAGCTAAGTAAACAACACTGAAAAACAAACAAAAGTACCAGAACATTCCTACCTCCCTCAAAGCCCTACCTTGGTCTCTCATCTGGATCCTACTATCCTGACTTCTAACGACATAGACTAGTTTTGCTTAAAATGGAATTACTATATATATTTTCTCGTTCTGGCTTCTTTTGCTCAACATTATATTTGTAAGAATCATCCATATTTAATTTCAATGGAAATATATATATGAATGTACATACACATTTGTGTTGAGTACTTACTAAAAGGTAGGATTGCTGAATCATAGGACATGCACGTGTTCAGCTTCAGTAGATATTGCTAAGCCATTCTCAAAAGTAGTCATACCGATTTATAATTCCACCAGTACTACATGAGAGTTTTAACTTCTACTTATCTCACCAACTCATGCTATGATCTGATATATATGATTGTATCACATGATAATTTTAATATGCTTTTTCTTGATGGTTAATCAAGAAAAAGTTTGAAAAGGTTTTCCATAGTGATTTATCTCCCAGCTGTGTCCATCCATTGGATCCTAGGGCCTTGCAAACTAGGCTTAACACACTCTAAGTAAATAATATAAAAATTATTCTCCAGGAAACTTAAAAAAGTATGTATTAATATTGGTGGTTTCTCCAAAAAGAATCCAATCATACCATTCTACTATGAAGCTATTTGACAAATCTGTCCATGCACACAAAACTCCCAATTGGCATTCTGAAGTCCAGCTCTTAATGATCAGTGGACAGCCAAAGATCATTAAACATTTTAAAAAATTACCTACCATAAAGTATAGACCAAAATAAAAAATACAGACAGAAAATCATTTGATGGAAACTGTAGCTTATCAAAGAAAAAAGCATTTATTATCATAATAATATAAATGCTGATCTATGCAAAATTATAACTCTCAGAGGTGTGTGCATTACATGCGGATATGCGGTGGGGATAGATATTGAGTGTGTGTGTTGGATGCGAGTGTGTAGTGGGTATGGGGAAGTTATGATCTAAATTTTCTTCTTCCATTGTAAAAAAGAAATACGTAATGCTTGAAATGGAAAAGTGACAAGTTATATTATCTGATTAAATGATAGAGATGATAAGATAAAAAGAAATAGAAAGTAGTTCAAAGTGACTGCCTCTGGGTGGGTGAAAGACGGCTGGGCAGGAAGAACTGATTTTTGGTGGGAACCTTCGTAAAATTGTATAGCCTCTAAAAATTTGCCTAGATAATATAAGAAAAATAAAACCAAGTTTTAAATTTTATTTTTATTTTTTTTAAAGATTTTATTTATTTATTTTCAGAGAGAGGAGAAGGGAGGGAGAAAGAGCAATGTATGGTTGCTCCTCACATGGCCCTCATTGGGGACCCTGCCCGCAACCCAGGCATGTGCCCTGACTGGGAATCGAACTGGGACCCTCTGGTTCCCAACCCGTGCTCAATCCACTGAGCTACACCAGCCGGGCTTAAATTTTATTTTTAAAGGCTGAAAAATATACTATTGATATGGGCAAAAAGAGGAGATTTTTTAAAATGTGGAATAGTGTTTGCCAGAGGCCAGGACAAGGGGAAAACAGGGAAGTGTTCGTTTATGAGCACAGAGTTTCAGCTCTGCAAGATGAGAAGGGCCCTTGAGATGGGTGGTGGTGATGGATACACAAGAATATAGGTGTACCGGATACCACTGAACTTACATTTAAAACTGGTTAAATAAGTTTTGTGCTATGTGTATTTTGGCATATGAAGAAATCAGAAAAAAAATTCCTCGACCATAATTTTGGTCAAGGGACAATGAACAGGTGGACACACTTGGACATATTTAACCATAGTACTTCGATAGATAAGTGATTACCCCAGGGAAGTGGGAAGAGTATCCAGGTTCCTGGTATGAGGAGGTAATAGAGAGAAATTGAATTATTTTAAAATAAAGGATCAAATAAATAAATCCAGCATCATTATATTAATAGACATGATATCTACAATAAGGGATACATTGATTTTACAAAAAGGTAATAATAAAATAATGCCACTTCCCCAACTGGATTATTCATATTTTTGCAGAGAAATATTTATTGGTATCTACTATGTGCTTAGTGATATAACAACTAAGACACGTTTCTTTAAAGTGTTGCTCCAGTGGAGGAAATAGAAAAGCACACAGACAATTGCTCTATAGTGCGTGTAGCACCGCACGTCAGGGAGAGCTCAGAGCGAAGGCGCGCACCCGTGGAGCACGCAGACACCCCTAAGCAAGTGCGAGCACTCCCCAAAGAGCAGATATTTGAACAAGCATGAAGTTTGGGTAAAATAAAATCATAAGAAATAGTATCATACCCTTCTCAAATAAAAGATACCTCTTTATTTGTTGCTGTTTGTTTCTTAAATATTTGGAACAGTTTCTGTGAGAAAGGGAAGGCCAAAAGCACAAGGAAGCGAAGTCAGGAGCTGAAGGCACAAACTGAGTCAGTTCTGAAGTCAATCCTTAAAACTTGTCTGTACGCTGGACAAAACGAGTGAGCTTTAGAAGGAATACCTGGGCCCTATAACCACAGACAGATTTAACTGGTCTGGTGTGTGGACTGGGCATGTCACGTGATCTAGCAATCTTACTTCTGAGTGTATATCCAAAGGAAATAAAAACAGGGAATGGAAAAGATAACTGTATTCTCATGTTCATTTAAGCATTATTATCATTAACCAAGATATGGACAACATAATTGTCCATCAATGGGGGACAAAGATAAAGAAGATGTGGTGTTCTAGAATCCTGTAATGGTGGCCACATACATTCCAAATACTCCTAAAAGTCTCAAATAGACGGTATAGATCAGACAGCAAATAAAATCACCCTAGCTCAACCTCCTGCACAAATAAGGATCATAGAAATCTACCCACAGCCAAATATTAATCAGACAAAATATTATTCAATTATGAACAAGAAGAAAATTATGCCATTGTTACAAGGATGGTTCTTGAGGGCATTATCCTAAATGAAATGTTAGATGGAGAAAGACAAATACTGTACGATCTCACTTATATGTGAAATCTAAAAAAAAAAAAGAAATTTGTGGCAATGAGAACAGAATGGTTCCAGGGGCCAGGGGCTGGGAGAGGAGGGGATGGGGAGATTTGGTCAAACGACACAAACTTGCACTTAGAAGGACAATAGGTTTTGGAAATACAATGCACAGCACCTTGACTACAGTTAACAACACTGTATTACATACGTCGAAGTTACTAGGAGACTAGATCTTAAATGTTCTCACCTCAAAAAAGAAATGAATATAAGTGATGTGATGGAGGTTTTAGTGAGCACTACTCTGGTAATCATTTTAATATGTAAATGTATCAAGTTCTCTTAAACTCACACAGTTTTATATGTCAATTATATCTCAATTTTTTAAAGAAAAGATTTCTAAGATACTTGATAGATAGATAGATAGATAGATAGATAGATAGATAGATAGATAGACAAAGATAAAAATCCCCAGGGAATTCAAATGTACAGCCTATATTGAGAACCAAATATATCAGCTACTTTCAAAGATAAATTCCGGAGTGGGAGAGTATCTCAAGAAGAATCACTACCCTGTAAAATAAATTATAGCAAAACCCCTGGACCACCACATGTACATATAATACATGTAATAGTTTCACATAACTCAATGAAAAATTGGCCCTTGCAGTTGTAATGCAGGAGTACTGAGGACTAGGAATTCAATTTTCACTTAAAATAGGGTTTGGTTTTCAAACTTTAAAATAGTAAACTCTCATCATGATCTCACCAGATTTTGGTTTACTGTAAACATTTCTGGAATAGCTTCAGAAATTTGGAAATTATCAGTTATCTTATTCATAGGATAGATTTTTTAAAATATTTATTTATTTTTAGAGAGGGGGAAGGGAGGGAAAGAGGGAGAGAAACATCAAAGTGTGGTTGCCCCTGAGCGCCCCCTATTGCTAAAGTCCTTTCGCTCATCAATTTCCTTCTCTGTACTTTTTTATTCCAATATGTCTTTTTACACTCTGCTACATGAGCATAAGTATAAAACAAATATATTATTTCAGATGGTATAAATAATTTTGCAACTGGTTCCTCATTGCCACCACTGAGTATGATGTATACATGTTGATACATATAGAACCAGTTATGATTTTAATTGCTTTATAATCTAGTGGATGAAGAAAGTACAGTATTTTTTTCTCCTGAAGAAACTAAGTTTTAAAAATAATTTTTACAGGTCCTGGCAGGGTAACTCAGTTTGTTAGAGTATAGTCCTAATACCCCAAGATTGCAGGTTCAATCCCTAGTCAAGGCATATACAAGAATCAAACAATGAATGCATCAATAATTGGGCAAAAATCAATGTTTCTTTCTCTCTCTCTCTCCCCCTCTCTGTCTCTTAAATCAATAAATTAAAATTTTAAAAAATATTTTTTACAATTATAAAACACGTCTTGTGAACACTTGCATAAATATTTCTATCCTGTTTCTATTTCAGCCATTCTACTCAATGCTTAATGACATCACGTTGTAGCTTTTATTTGTTTCCTTAAATGCTACTCTGTGTGCTTCTGGACCATTTAGATATTATCTATTGTGAAGTGACTGTTTATGCCTTTTACCTTTTTTTAAATTGCACTGTTCCTTATTTTCTGTATTAATTTGTAGGAGTTCTTTAACTATTCTGAATATGAGCCCTTGTAAGATAGAGTATTTGGACTCATATATTCACTCTCTTAATGATGTTTCTTGTAAGCAGAGTTTCTTAATATTTATGCCAGTTTATTAATCTTCTCTTTTATAGTTACTGCTTTCTGTCTTCTCTTTGAGACATTTTTCTTTATGCTGAGGTCATACAGATATTCTCTCTCTTTTCCTTCAAAATACTTAATGGCTTTACCCTTCACATGTAAGCTATATGATCCATTTTGGAGCAGGGTGGTTGATAGAAAACAGAAGTTAGGGTTTTTTCCCATTCAAATATCTAATTGATCCAGTTCCTTACTTTGAAAAAGACCATCTTTTCCCGAAGTACTCACCATGGCAACATCACTATAAACCAGGAGACAGCACATGTGTACATCTCTTTCTGGACTGTCTATTCCGTTCCGTTTCCTCCTGCCCAATCATTTCCCTCCTCTTCACTCTGTATTGGCTCCAGAGCCACCTCTGCTGCTCTTCTGATGGCTGCTTGTGTGTATTTTCTCAATTGCAGGGAGATTGCTGGGGATAGATTTCTATGATCCTTATTTGTGCAGGGGGTTTGAGCTAGGGTGATTTTATTTGCTGCCTGATCTATACTGTCTATCTGAGACTTTTTGGAGTATTTGGAATGTATGTGGCCACCATTATCTTACAGGATTCTAGAACACATCTTTAATTTGCATACAATGGGCTACAAAATAGCACGACAAATAGCATCTCGATATAGATTTCTTGCTTTAAATGGCATACTTGATACTCTAAGGGGGTGAACATAGGTTTATCTAATATTAAACACTCCTATATAAATTAGGTCACTCAGTCATTCTTTGGATTGATGGAATTCATACCTCAGAATTTATAAGGATAAACCCAGGAGCTATTAAAATTATGTATTTGTCCCTAGTTTCTGGTCTGAGAATGGGGCCTAGGAATTCATATTTTTTGAAGAAGTCTCTATTCTGAGACAGGTGGAAGACAGAATATTTTCTGACTCTTCTTATATATTATGTGATGAGATAATGCAGGCCAGTATTTTCTCAGTGATAAGCAGAATTTCTTGAATTCTAAGAAATATCTTTAGGCATATGAACCTAAACCATGATTAAAAAGAGAAATATAAAAATAATTATTAAGCTCCAATTGTCTAAAAGTACAGAATTTCTGCCAGCTAAGTGGTCTCTGACCCCGTTCCTAGGAATGCTCCATGCTGACAGTTTTTCTAAGAGAGAATGTGACTTGGCCATGTAGCCCAGTGGGTTAGAGCGCCATCCTGATGCCCTGAGGTTGCAGGTTGGACCTCTGGTCAGGACACATGCTAGACGTGACCATAACAACCAATGTTTCTCTCTATCTTCCTTTCTCTCTCTCTCTCTCTCAAGTCAATTTTTAAAAATTAAAGAGAAAATGTATTATTCAGCAGTTTGTGATCTATGTTATACATTTTCTGATTTTTTTAAATTAATGAGAGTGGAATTATATGATATTAATTATAATTAGTGCCTGAAAAAATCCTTAAATTGCACATGTCTTTTATAAATGTCTACCAAAAAGTTATGAATTCGAAACCTCAAAAAAGACTTGTATCTAAGAACTTGAATGCCTTAACTTAAAGATGCAAGTTCTATTATAAAATTGATTCTCCTTCCTCTACTTTTAAAAATATGGTTTTAAATAATTCCTTTAAACTAAGCAGTTTTCATTATAGAATTTAATTCTTGATCTCAAGAACAGCACAATTAGCCTAAAATACACAATCTTTAGAAGGTAATTTACCATTTCTACATAATAATTTTTTCTCACAAATGTGGCTATGTATTATAATACATGCTATATTACATAAGGAGAAAGTGTAATTAAAATTTAAAGTTAACACTTTAAAAATGACTTGCCTATTAATTTTCTTCACCTATTTAAATACTATATATTTGCATGTATTAGGGGATCAAATATAAGTTAATTTTACATTTTTCTAATTGGAATGTCCCAAAAATATTGTGATGAAAATGTTCATGAATGTAGATAAAATTCTCTTAACTTTTTCCAAATATATTTGAAATCTTGTGCATAAAACATTGAATAGAACATTAATTTTGTTCCCACATTTATGAAACTATTTTATTTAAAGTCTTGACATGAACTAGATTTTGGTACCTTTGTAATATCTAGAATCATTTTTGGACTCATCTAACAATTTTTAACAAACTGTTGTCTTTACTTCTGACTTCCTAAATTGATTAGATTCAGTTCTTTTGAATCAGCATATGATGTTATCATTGGAAACTTTGTACCAGTCAATTACTAATTTATATAACAGCATAGTTTCATTGTCTTTGTTTTTAACATTTTTCCTGTTGGTAAATATTTATACCCCCAGAATATGCTACTTGGTATATGGCTTTAGAAAGGATTTTTAAAATAATTGTTTTGATAGTGACATCCATCTCTTGCAAGTGTAAAATATATCAGTTAAGATCATTGCAGGCTAATGTGTAATTCCCAAATAGTACTTCAAACTAGGACTTAAATATAAAGCAATTTTCTCTTTATCAGAGACAATTTTGGAAACAAATTTTCCCAGCAATGTAATCTATATTTATTTTTATTTCTACCACAATTCATTTCTTTTTGAAAAATATTTGAAATACACCAAACATAGGTCAGTATTTTAAGCTTCCTATTCTATTTTTGTTTTCTACTAAAAATGCTAACTTTTAGAGGCTTCTCTTAATTAGAAGTTACTATATCTTTTGAAAAGGCATAAGTTTTCCTTGACATCAATTTTTTTCCAAGATTTATGAGATCCTTCATCAATTCTCCCCTCTGCCCTTTTGATGTTGGCATGCAGTGCAGAAGCAGCCTCTGGGCGCCAGCCTGCAGGGAGACTGCGTCTCCTCTCGGTGAGGTTCAGAAGCCTTCGCTCTCTGCTTCTACCTCAATCCGTACTGACATCCGCTACAGGAATAGTTTGTATTTTAGAATTTTTTGCAATGCCAATAATCCATCTCGAGCACTCAAATGTTACTCTTTTGCAATTATTCTCTGTGATTTTTGAATACGAGTGGAGAATTTTGAGTTTTTTAAAACTATTTCAATTACTGCTCTTTCCCAAAGCAGAATAAAGGCCATCTTGACCTTTGGGCATTATCAAAATAGCAAAATTGAATCAATACAGGTTTCATTAAAAACAAGAATGTTTTTATAATACTCAATTTAATTAATGAAGCATAACTGCTTTCTTATGTTTGTAAAGCTATCTAAAAGAATTTGGCATATACAATGTACAGATTAGTACGGAGTCTCTGGAAATACAGTAAAAGAACACTAGCAACTGAGCTGAGATTCCATATAGGAATAAGCAATGCAATGATTATAGCAACCAAGGAGCATATCTGCTTCATAAAGAAGAGCTCTTCTTTCCATGTGTTAATTTTCTGGCAGTGTCCATGAGTCATAGCCTAGCAAGCCACTCTACACAGAGACGAAACAAAAGTAAATGTAACTTACTCTAACCTAAGTTATTGGTCATTATTAAGTATATTAGAATTAATTTAGAATTGCTTGATAGCATTTATGACCACATGTATTAATATAGAAAAAATAGAAATACGTATTTAAAAATACAGTATTTAGCTTCTTTTTTAATGTATAGGCAGAACCATAGCGTTTTAAAGCATATTTGAGGTCTGCAAGAAGGTATCCAGCCATGTAATATGAAAAATAGAGACATTTACTGAAGAAGATAAAAGATACAAGAAACATTGGACACAGGGCAATGATGCCTCAGTCTCATTCAGAGTGGGCACCTTGAGACCTCACACAGTTCTCCCAATAGCCATCATCTGCCCTGTTGTATTTTCCTGAATCTCATTGACAGTCTGAAATCTCTTCCCTTTCAAAGGTGACTTTAGTTTTGGGAAAAGCCAGAAGTTGCAGGGCACCAAATCTGAGTTGTAGGGGGGCTGAGACACCTGGGTGATTTGAGTTTTCACCAAAAAACTCTGCACCAGACATGAGGCATGAGTGGGTGCATTGGCGGGTGATAAAGCTGCCAGTCACCAGTTGCCCATTGCTGAGAACTTCTGAACCATCTGAATAGTTTCCAGAGAGGAACGTTCAAGCCTAACTCAAAATTTCATGCAGATTCATTGCTATATTCAGTTATTTTGGCCACACAGTACACATGCTCACTTGATGGCATCTACCGCCCCCACTGACTAGTCCACTGAAGTAGTCGTTGTTCACCTGTGAGCATTCCAGTCCACTCTCCTTGGCTGCCAAGTTATATTGATGTTGCAGAAATCATTCTCTCATTATATTAATAATGGCTGGACTTTTTCCAGACAGACATCATAATATTGCCTATTATAATAAATTTTAAAGTTATTTACAGATTTTAATAGTATAGTGGTTATTTGGGGGTCATATTTAAATGTGTGTGTTCAGTAATACTTCACTTAAATCTAGTAATAAATCTATCTATTTAGTGGCTATGCTCCAAAATCCCTACTCTCTGTGCTGGCTGTGCAGTGTACTTTGAGCAACGAAATAGACCATCATAAGTTGTAATATATTTTCCAGGCTTTGGAATTTCTAATTATAAGAAAGAAAAACTTTCTCCATATTTTACAGGGTAAATCAAGTGAACTTCTAATATAATAGATGTGTTTCAAAGTATATTTTTAAAACTTGAGTGATACTTTTAATGTTCTAAAATTTTTTATAATGGAGATTAAACTCTTTAATTTACCCAATTTACCTGTATAAACGTTGTTAATAAAGGATGTTCTGTTATAATTCAGATATCTGCCTAATATTTATTGAACACTTAAATAAGAAAGTTACAAAATTCATGAAATATAAACATAAGTTTAGATAGCTATTTCTTATAGTCCTGTGAGGTCTGGAATTTCGTCCCTTTGAGCTCAAGCTCATTTACCTTAAGGTGACTGGTAAAATGCTAATGACTCATTATCAAGATCACCTTTGATAGAATGATTTATAAAGATTGTCCTCTCTTCATTTCGAATTTTACACCTGGCTAAGTACCAGAATCCATGCCTGCATAGGGCATCTTCTTCCTGTGGGGCATGCTATTAATAATAATTCAGATTTAAGATAAGAGAAGGTGGACAATAAAAACAGACTTAGAACAACGTGTTGCATATATTGTCATCAGAACAGCAAAGTCCAATAAGTGGTTTTTCTCCATTCCTGGAACTTATTTGCTTAAAAACTGAGACTCTTTTTC
This sequence comes from Micronycteris hirsuta, assembly GCA_004026765.1. Taxonomy (NCBI): domain Eukaryota; kingdom Metazoa; phylum Chordata; class Mammalia; order Chiroptera; family Phyllostomidae; genus Micronycteris; species Micronycteris hirsuta. The sequence continues at coordinate 89,659 of PVJI01004109.1, read as the reverse complement.
TAGAATAGGAACACTCTTTCCTGGTACGTACAGGAGTGAAATATTGACACATTTTTTTCAGCTCTGCTTTTCACCCATAATTTAAAAAAAAAAGTATACATTTTGCCTACTACAATGATACTTTAATCACATCATGAAAATAATTTTTCACCTTTTGTTTTAAATGATAACACCATGGACACATTTTCTTACTCTCTTGGTGTTTTAAATCATCACCTTCTGAATAAGAGATCGATAGCCTCTTTAAAATGTGGTATGGGTAAAAGGAAAAGCATGAACTCAGAATATGACAAGCTGGGCCTTGGTGTTAACACTTCAATGTAATGACTACAAAATTATAAATAAAAAAATCACAAGGATTCTGAGCCTTTTTTGAATGCCTTCTCCTGTGTAGAAAAATAATGAGGTAGATTAAATAGTCACTAAAATTGTCTCATTTAACTATCCTGGAGTAATAAAACTAATGATTGTCTGAATAAGGCTTGGCATTAATAAAGCTTTTTCACATGTATTAATTTATTTCAGTGTTCCCAGGTCTTATAAATCTTATAAATTACAAATGATGTTTTTATCCTAAAGAAAACTTATTTGGGTAAGAAACTTAACCTCAGTTTCTTTAGCCATGAAAGAGATAATAAATGTTTCACAGTGATGTATAGATAGCAGGTCTATCCAGTTATATTTTTACAAAGGATAAACCTCCGCTCTAATTAGTTCCTTAACTCCTAGCCGTGTAATTGCTATTGCATGTAAATACATCTTTCCTCACCAATATTTGTAAGGTTTCAGGCTATGGGTCCCCAGCTTGAATAAAGTAGTAATTATACAATAAAATAAGTGACAGGGCCAGAATATTACAATTGTACATCTTTATTTGTGACAAATAATTTTCTTGTTTACTGATGATGCACAGCTCTTATTTCCTTTCAATGATACCACAGAAGACTTGTTGCCCTGCCCTGGCCAGGTGGCTCAGTTGATTGAAGCGTTGTCCCATACACCACAAGATTGTGGGTTCTATTCCCAGTCAGGGCACATACCATACCATACCATACCATACCTAGGTTCATATCCCTGGGTAAGGATTTCAAAAAAAAAAAAAGAAAATACTCCTTGCCCTTGTTGCTGTGGGTGTTAAGAGGGACACTTTAGCTGTCAGCCCTTTTGGGATTTTCTCAGCTGAAGAGCACCTCCTTGACTAAGACCTCATTCACATCCATTGAATTATAGACATGGAGAAAAGGAGGACCAGTCAGCTCTGAACTCAAGGCAATTTTGGAGGACCATCTAGCTCCAAATCTCCCTCCTTGTACAAACAGCTAAGGCTGTAGCTTCCCAGTTCTGCTTTCTCCCCCTCTCTTCTACAGATATTTATTCCAAACATCCTTCATAAATGTCCTGCACGCACATTTCTTTTTGAGTCTGCTTTCTGGAGAACTCAAATTGTAAAAATTATTTATGAGGCATAAGATTATGTACAATAATATGAGGGAAATCATATGTAATTCTATGAGGGAAAAATTCATTCACATGACTTATATGAGGTCTTTCCAGCAAAAGTTCAGCCAGAGATGTAACCTGGCTGCCACAGAGACCAGACTGGCATGTGCATGTGTGAACAATGACGACTTCAGTGGACTAGTCAGTGGGGGTGGAAGAGGCCATTGAGTGAGCACATGTACTGTGTGGCCATTACATTCAAAATGACTGAGTGAAAACAGGAGTGAATCTGCATCAAATTTTGTGTTAAGCTTGAACGTTCCTCTGTGGAAACTATTTGGATGAATCAGAAGGCCTCAGCTACTGGCAACTGGTGACTGGCAGCTTCATCACCCAACAATGCTCACACTCACGCATCATGTCTGGTGCAGAGTTTTTTGGTGAAAACTCAAATCAACCAGGAGACTCAGTCTCCCTACATCCTAGATTTCTTGCCTGCTCTTTCTGGCTTTTCCCCAAACTAAAATCACCTTTGAAAGGGAAGATATTTCAGACTGCCAATGAGATTCAGGAAAATACAATGGGACAGCTAATGACAATTGGGAGAACTCTGTGAGGTCCCAAGGTGCGTACTTTGAAAGGGACTGAGGCATCAATGTCTGATGTACAATGTTTCTTGTATCTCATATATTCTTCAATAAATGTCTCTATTTTTCATATTATGTGGTTGGATACCTTCTGGACAGACCTCATATAAAACAGTATAATGGTAATTAAATGCATCCAGATTATGAAAATGGAAAGGCTATTACTCACTTGTGATCATGGATTATGTTAATATGTGTGCATCTGTGTACATCTGTGATATAGTAGAAACAAATATTTAGGTCTGTGGCATATAAAGTTAATATTAAACCAGGTATTAAATTTCTGCCTTCTTCTTTACTAACCAAAATGTAATATTGGCCATAGCACACTATTTCTTATCCCAGGCAAAAAAATCCTTTTTATAGCCTGCGTTTACCACGTTACATATTCCAGGACTATAAAATAGAAATGGCCTCCTGCTGCATGTCCAGGGAAGCATCTTCTCTTTTTAACAAATGGGAACAAAAGATTGGACTTCTGTTGTTCTGCTCCCTGCCTTTAGGGCCGGTGTGCTGTGTGGGGCGGATGCCTCTATCCATTGGCTGTGAGGAAAGAAAAAGGACAAGGTTAAAGAACATCAGAGACACTGGCCCTCATGCTATTGAGCTTGTTGATCCATCTCAGGAGCCATCTCTTCCCACACTGGTTGACAGCCATGAAAAATGAATCCCTCAGCTTGAAAACAAAGAGGACTCGCATTAACCTTAGTCACAGGACTGACTTTCTTAACTCCTTTAAGAAGATATGAAAACCATGTTTTTGTCATAAAAATTTTTAAATTAAATAAATAACTTTAATTTATTAAGAATATACCAGAGTACCAAATTTTACATGAAGGATGAAGAGGAGGAGAAATAAACCTGCCTTTCAAGTTCTGTTAGATTATCGGGAATAAAGGGGGCAAGCGAGAAGGAGCAAGGATGTCAGAAGTCAGAGTTCTTATCCCTTTTCATCCTCTACCTCTTCCGCACCTCAGGTTGGGTACGGTAGAGGAGTCCAAACTTATCTGAGGGAGGAGAGTATCTGAGCTTAATTATCCTTAGGAAATATCGACCTTCTGTTCAGCCATGCCAAAATGTCCTGTCAGTAGGAACATGAGCATGGCACAGGAAACGGGTAACCAGAAGGGCTGAGCTGTGGCCCCGGTTCCCCGCAGCTTATATGGCATAGTGGGAAGAATGGAGTTAAATATCTGGCAGGGGAGCCCTTTCTAGGGCTCAAGGATGCTGACAGGAAAAAATGGAAGCAGACACCTGATCTAATCTTCTAAATACACTAAGAGCTCATCTCTAGAAAATAAACCAAAATTTATCAGGAGTTGAATTTTACCTATTGAATTCTTTTAGCAGGATACCCCTGGTTCAGTGTTGCTCACGGTAAACAAATCTAGGCTCTAGGGATTTATGAAATATTACTCCAAACTATGTTATGTAAGCTATGCAACTATCTGGGTATAAAATGGAGATGTTTGATAATGAGTGATGCCTACAAATGAGGAAAGAAAAGATGTAGTGGGAGTTTAATCAAAGCTCTTTGTGTATAGCATTAGAAAGAGAGAAATATGTGCCATGAATTAATCAACACTATATTTAATAAAGTCATGCAAGAACTGGTTAGCCCCAATGTGGGAAATGTCCAAGGAATATTTAGAGGGGGTTGTGCTGCAGAGAAAAAACAAACCCTGGAAATAACACATTTCAGTTCTTATCAGTCCTCCCACTGAGAAGGATACTTTTGTGAGAGAGAGTGAGAGAGACAGAGAGAGACTACAGAATCGCAGAGGAAAGCTTTACTGACTACCTAAGAGTATAGGAAACCAAGGGTCAACACAATTTAGAAAAACTAACCTTACGAAATAAAAGACCTAACATGGACAATCAGAACAAATAACACAAAAGTGAACAGATAATTTAGGTTAGTGTCCTCAGAAAGATTACAAAGACTGCTGCTTCTGAAAACAAGACCAGGCTTCTAAAAGAACAACCAGAAAACAACAAAAAGTTTGGAGGATACTAATGTAGACTTAAATAAATTTAAAAATCAATGAAAGGGCTAGATATTGTAACTTAAATAACTATAGACTAAAAAAATAATCTGAAAGGTAGAGTCAAAACTGTTCCAAAACTTCTAAAAGAGGATGAAAACCTTTCTACACCATCCTAAGGAGAGTTACAGGGAAAAATATAGTAAAGGGTAGAAGAAAGAAAATTCAAGAAAAAAGAAACTTTCCTTGGCTTTAAGAAAAGCATATTTTTTTCATACTGAAAGGAGCTCTGTGATTTGAGTTCCATAACTGAGAAAAGACTAGCACTTATACAGACCACAAAAAAGAAATGTTAAAACCTCAAGGATAAAAAACATCATCTGCAACTTTTCTTTTATAAAGCAATAAAAATAGGTGAACTATAGACAACTCATCTTTAATAATGGATAAAAGAAGAAAATTAAGTATATTTCTAAATTCCTAAAAAAAAGAACCTAGAATTTATTATCCACACAAACCATCACTAAAATATGAGGAAAAAAATACATAGATTTTTAGATGTCTAAGGGTGAGGACATTATACCATGTTAAAGCCTTCTCTGAAAGATTTGTTCAGTAAGTACTACTGTCAAAAATTAAATTCAAGAATGGAGAAGACATGATAGTTAAGAAGCAGGAATTAGAAAAGAGATAGTGGTTATCATAGGAAATTGCAGTGCTGTCTAAAGAGTTTTAAAATTAGGAGTACACAAGTTTCCAAACGAAAGAGTTCATGCTGACTGTGAAGAGTGATCAGAAAGTTAGGCTGCTCTGGACTGGAAAGGTAAATGGAAATCAGTAGGCGTGCTGGTCTCTAGGTAGAGCACATAGTATAAACAAAGCACAAAGCAGGAAAGAAAAAGTGGTTTGGGGAATAGCAAATGAATCAGTCACACTTGAGTCACTGCTGGAGGATAGTGGGAGATTGGAATGGAAATGTTGGTAGGAATAATCGTAATGTTGACATTGAAATTAAAATGAACAAAATAGAATGTTTGGAATTCACATTTAAACACCTTTTCGTATTAAAGCAAAACAAAGGAAAGCAAAAACAAAATAAAAATAATCTCAAAGTTTTACCACGTACTCTTCTTTTTATTCATTCTATATCTTAATGCCTTTTTTAAATCAAAAGTGAAGACAATTACAACTACACAAAATAGTATTCTCTTTCTATGTTTCATATTTTTGTTCTTACCTGTAATATCATGTAATGATATACATTTTAATAATCATATATTGTCTCTAAATATTAATTAAAATACAAAGAAGCAGATGTGCCAATAAAGAGTGAGTTTCAGTAACTCTTCAGCTGGCATGTGCTACTCAAAATTTGATCTTATCTATATGAAGAATATGTGTGTGAAGCACTGGTAAATAATAACATATTGCCTTGAGTAGCTTTGTGTTAATATGTACTATTATACCAATAGTAAACCATCAGTGGAGTCTTTCTAAAGATGTCTTTAAAAGTGTATACGTGTAAGTTATTACCCAACAGTAATGAGTTTCATTGAAGTACCTTGGTAGCAGCGATCTCTCTTTCTTTGGTTGTGTGTCCACATGTACACAGTCTACCAGCATATCACCATGGGTGACACTACAAAGAACCCTGCAAAAAAATGTTGTTTACAAGTTTTTAGGTATACAATAGAAAGAACAAGATTTTTTAGTAAAGTTGCTTGCTAAGTTTGTTTTTATTTTTAAAGCTGAAGGAAGAGAGGGAGACAGTGAGGGAAAGCAGGAGGGAAGAGGAAGGAAAAGTTAAAAGGAAGAAATACCAAAAAAATTTCCATTCTTAATTTATTCTGTCATTAAGATCAAATATTCTTCAAATTGTAGGTTTTCCTCATCTTTGGGTGGCAAAGAGCCAAGATAGTCAAGGTAGAAATTTATATTTCTTGAAGGAAAAACAATTTCTTTGCTTTCCTTGACCTTATTTCCTGGGTCAGCTTGGGCCTTCTGAGAAACAGACACCAAGTTGGATCTAGATGCGAAAATGATTTATGGAGGGTGATGCATGGAAAGGATAAAGAGGGGACAGAGCAGGGGAAAGGGTGGGGAGAGCCTTCAGATAGATGTGTCCCTGATGTCTGACACTAGAGCCTCATGAACAGTGAAAGGCAAGGAGGGAGGTTTGGATAGGAAGAACTTCAAACTGAAGTGCAGTTCTGAGAGTCTTGCTCAGGCCTCTGAAGAGTTTTTGAGCACAGGTTGCCCATCAGAGGAGTCCTGGGTAAGGCAGGATAGCGCCAGCTCTGTGCTCAGCCAGTGGTAGGAGCTGTCCTTGACCGCTCCAGCACCGGGATGAATGTGCGGGTGGAGGTGCTGGAGGCTGCCAGCGAGTGGGGCTCCTTGCAGCAGGTTCTCTTGAAGGGGGTTCTGAGCGGTGCAATTCCATGGCCACATATCTTCTTTTTGCAATTTTGCCATTTTCTCTCTCTTATTTTGTGGAAGCACCAGACAATTTTAAAACGTTGTGTTTTTTTGTTTGTATTTATTAGGCTGAATATTTATAACAGCCAAAGGGTCTGTTTGAGTCTGGTGATGGTTTATTTTACAATATAGCATGCAACCAAAAGGGGGAAGTTAATGGAGACAGTGTTTTTCATTTCTGGCTCATTTAAGTTGATGGGTACTTTAAAACCATTATAAAAATGTGACTAACGATTTTGAAACTTTTGCTTCCTATGCCTAGACAGAAATGCTTTTCCTTAACATGTAAATTTATTGCCACACATCTGAGGGGAGCAAAAGGGGACTGACTGCCGTGGAGCTCCCTCAGCCTACATAATCACAGAGATGTTGAACACAACCTCAGCCATAAGGTTGAAGTAGTTATTTTACTTCTATTCAGTCCAACTTCTCTAACTTAGTAACCACGTGATATGATTTGATAGAAAATTTTAATGGGCTGTATAATTGACAAAGTAAATTTTAATGAAGACTACAAAGGCATGTCTATTTGGTGGAATAGCTGTAGGTTGTTAGAGACTTCAATTTAATGTAAAAGAAAAGATTGCACTATAAATGGATTTATTACATGAAAGTTCTCAAGCAAGGACAATGAAAATCTTCATAGACCTTAAGAGAGAAGCCTATGAAGATTAAAATACCCATTTATATAATTTGGGGTGATTTGTTTTCTAACCATGGAGAAAGAACCAAGAACTCTTTAGACACCATTTTGTTATCTAAAAGGTCAGTTCTGAGATTTGAGGAAAAACTGCATGAAAATATTGAAACACAGAAAAATTTGCATGTCTCTAGAGTATTTTAATAATTAGACCTAATAATGCATGAAAATAAAAATACAATCATTTTTGGACAGGTGACTCAAAAACTTGTGCTTATGCATATTTAAAAGAATACAGTCACAGAGGACATACGCCTATCTCCTTCCTAGCAAATGATGTCAATTCCTCAAGAAAGTCATATTCACACATAAAATATTTATGTCTTAAGTCTTCATAAGTATAATAACCAACAAAGGCATAACCCATATTTCTTACAATTCTGCAATTACTCTTTACCATGACAAGCCTTCAGAATAATCAATTCATTCACCAGTATCCTTAATTATCAAATATATGTGCAAATTACATTCATTAGCTAATATTTCCTAAATATTTTCCACTGTATAGGGTCTTTTACAGTCCCTCATTGAAGGAAGATGTTGTCATAGAAAACATGTAATTGAGGTGATGTGTTGAAGGTGTGTTGGAGATGTGTTGAAGGTGAATGGTGGCTATGCTGAAGGCTTGTTGTGGCAAAGGATGTTGCAGTCACTTGAATTAGTTATAATTAATTATGTTTTATTCTGCCATGTTTTAAGAATGGACTTGTGCTTCTGAGTGCCACGGGTGTCAAAATATAAATTAAAAGCATTGTATTTTTCAACAGCACTGTTGAAGCTCGTGTTAGTTTGCTAGGACTACCATAACAAAGTACTACAGACGGAGTGGTTTAAACAGCAGAAATGTGTGTTCTCATAAGTCTGGAGGTTAGAAGTCTGAGATCAAGGTGTTGGCAGGGCTTCTTCAAAGGGCCTCTCTCCTTGCCTTGTAGATGGTTTTCTTCGTCTGGTACCTTCACGTGGTCTTCCTTCTATGTATTGTGTGTATCTGAATCATAATCTCTTTTTATATGAATACCAGTCATATTGGACGAGGACCTACTCATATGACCTCATTCTATTTTTAATTTTATGTATGTATGTATTTATTTATTTTTAGAGAGAGGAGAAGGCAGGGAGAAAGGAAGGGATATAAACATTGTTGTGAAAGAGAAATATCAATCAGTTGCCTCTTGTATGCGCCCTTTCTGGGGACCAAACCTGCAACCCAGCCCAACCAACTGACCCACACCAGTCAGGGCTGAACTCATTGTATCTTTTTTTTTTTTTTTTTTAAGATTTTATAGAGAGGGAAAGGGAAGGAGAAAGAGAGTGAGAGAAACATCAATGTGTGGTTGTCTCTTGTGCATCCCCTACTGGGGACCTGGCCTGCAACCCATGCATTTGCTCTGACTGCGAATCAAACCAGCAACACTGTGGTTCACACGCCTTCACTGAATTCACTGAGCTACACCAGCCAGGGCTCATTGTATCTTAACTATCTCTTTAAAGGAGATTTTTCCAAATATAAATCCAGTCTGAGCTACTTAGGATTAGAATTTCAACATAGGAACGTGGGGGTGGACACAATTCAGCTCATAACAAGGCTTATCAAGGACAGATTTGAAAATATGTCTTCAGGTTTGGAAATAAGAATGAAGTTTAAGTATATAAATAAATATTTTTACAATATATTACTTTATCTTATATTTTATTGTGGTGGGTAATGTGTGTATAGGTAAAATTCTGGTAGAATTACAAGTTTGCTCAAATATGTAAGATTTGAAATAAGAAGTAAAAATTCATACTTTTGGCATTTATATTAATTTACTGTTTTCATAAAAATATGATAAACATGGGCAGAGCTCAACTTTTGTAATTAGCCATCTTAGCAATGCATTTTCTTGTCATTTGAGATTTCCTATGATTTCCAGCATGAACATCATCACTTCAATATTATTTAATGTAGACTGGTTAGAAAAGATTTGAACAATAGTAATATTATTTGCAAATTTTTCTATTAATGATTCTATAATTTCATAAAATTACTTAAAAGATAGTCACTGTAAAAGGAGATTACAGAGGGGATCTAGTACATCATATCTTTCTCGAATAACACATTATCAGGTTATTTCTGACCATGTTTGACTGGAGCATGAATCAAATATATTTACTCCCCCCTAATGTTGACTCTTCCACTACGTCCTTGAGTTTGACAAATGAAGATAAATGATAACTTCCAAATGTAATATGGATTCTTTTGAAATGTATTCAAAGAGAGCCTGAAAATGATAATGAGAATATACCACCCTGGCTGGTGTGGCTCAGTGGATTGAGCACCGGACTGTGAACCAAAGGGTTGCCGGTCCGATTCCCAGTGAGGGCACATGCCTGCATTGTGGGCCAGGTCCCCAGTTGGGAGCATTCAAGAGGTAACCACACATTGATATTTCTCTCCCTCTTTCTCCATCCCTTCCTCTCTCTAAATATAAAAATAAAATCTTTTTTTTTAAATAATACTCCAACTATTTTTTGTTAGTTGCCTGATTCATGGAAACTGACCAGATTGTCAACAGCATTATAAATTATGCATGCTGTTTACCAATAACAGTAATTTCTTGGATGAATATAATTTATTACTATTAGATCATTTAGACTGTCACTGTTCATTGATCTTATTTGTTAGATCATCATTATATTTGGGCTTACCATTTTGGTCTTAACAAAATAATTACTCCAAATATATTCTCAAAGAGAATTCTTTCTTCATCTTACTTCCTAGTCAGTCATCATTTTTATGATACTCTTAGAAGAAAGTCTTCTTTAGGGCTGGGAAGAAATCAAACAGGGTTGGCTCTGCCATCTAACTTACAACAGCTCCCAAGAGGTCATTTATCTATTTTATAAGGTGACTTTAAATATGACTTTCTCAATGTCTTCTTCACTAAACTGTGAGTTTTTGAGGACGAGGATTGAATTTTTATACTTTATCACTCCATTGGGTTACTTAACTGATTTTCTTGGCTGTGAACTATGGTTGAGCAGTATGTATAGTTCACAATCTTGAACATTCGCATTAGTTTTCATAAATATGAAATAGTTGGATAATTAACATGATCTAGAGGGAAAGTTTTGTGTATATGATTGCAATAGTTTACTTACTAACCCTACTGGATCACAATTTAAAATATTTATTTGGAAAATGACCAAATATTAAAAACATGGATGGATTTCTTGAAAAAGGGAAGTCATATTAATTTAGACATTTATTTTGTTAGGAATATGATTTTTAAGCTTTCTCTATTAAAAAGAACATTTGTGGTAAAACTTTAAATAATACAAGCATTTGTCCTATAGAAATATATAGAAATGATCCTATAGCCAACCCTCATGTATAAATACATGTATATACACACACACACACACACATATATATATTTAAATGTGAATAGACTTTAAAAGATACATAGGCAAACTGTTAAGCAAGATGAATATATATTATATATTATAATATATAATAAAATATATTGTGATATATAGAGATATCCATATATTATACTAATAATATATAATATATTACAATATATCCCTATATATTATATTAATAGAGTATGTTAATTGCTATATTGCTTGCTTAACAGTTTGACTACATATCTTGCTTAACAGTTTGACTACATATCTTTTAAAGTCTATTCACATTTAAATGTAATTTTAAAAATACAACAACATAAATGAGTCATTGCCCTAAGTATTGTCTTGCAAATTACTGAAAAAAAAACAAACTTGACACACTGTGTCTTTTCTTTTTTATTTTTTTAAGATTTTATTTATTTATTTTTAGAGAGAGGAGAAGGGAGGGAGAAAGAGCAATGTATGGTTGCCTCTCACATGGCCCTCACTGGGGACCTGGCCTGCAACCCAGGCATGTGCCCTGACTGGGAATCGAACTGGGACCCTCTGGTTCCCAGCCCGCGCTCAATCCACTGAGCTATACCAGCCGGGCCACACTGTGTCTTTTCTGACCATATTCATACCTCCATCTCATTCTTCCTAGTATTGCATTATATTGTATTTAATGAGTTTCCATTATTTATTTTAATTAAAGTACTGTTGATGATATTCAAAATAGTTAAATATCATTTAATCTTCATATTGATTAAATGTCATTTGGGTGAATTTAATTGAAATCTTCACAGGCTTGGTTAAGCTACCAGAGAAGTTTTATTTTTAGTCCATTGCATTTTTTTAATTGAATTTATTGGGGTGATATTGGTTTGCAAAACCATATAGGTTTCAAGTGTACAACTCAATAAAACATCATCTGCACACTGCGTCATGCACTTATCACCCCAAGCAAAGTCTCTTTCTGTCCCCATTTTCCCACCTGCCCAACCTCCACCTAACTCCTACCCGCAAGACAGTTGCTGGTTACCACTTGCCGTCCCAGGAAGAGTCAAATCTAAGGATGGTGAAAGAGGAGAAAAATTTGCTTTGGTCAAAGTCTCAAAGCAGCAATATGATTTATAGGGCCCGATCTTGAGTGTGCTATTCTTCCAGTAGAGGGGCTAGAAAATCAACAATGGGCGATGTATTCACAACGTTTAAATTGATTATAGATCTTTTACTAAAATAGGCAATATTATTATCACAAATATAATGGACAGTTGAACAGAACTGGCTATATAAGTTGCAAGGCCTAGTGTAAAACAGAAATGTGGAGCCTCATGTCCACGTTAGAAGAACATCAATATGATGACAGCAAAGGATTAACCCAGAACAGGGCACTTCCAAGCATAGTCCTCTGTTATCATACTGGGATCGCATGCTCATGAAGCCAGCTCTGCTTTTTAGCAGTCTGCAAAAATTGCATAAATTATTTTTATAAACCTCACTAAAAATTGAGAGGTAAAGAATAATGTCTGAAATTTATGACTGTGTGTGCATCTTTATCTGTCCTTTCTCCCACAAAATTATTTTCTTATAAAAGTCTGAAATACAGTTTTGTATTGGATAGTTTTATTAGCTGAAATAAACACACAGTGAAAAGCACATATGATAAAAATAAAAATATTATTTTATTTTATTTTTAATTTCAAGTTTTGCCAATGGAGGCTAAAGTATACTTATCCATAAGTGTATTTATCTCCCTAGTTGAACTCAAATGTCACTATAAATCAATGTTGTCATTTGATAGTAAGGAAAGAAGCAATTTTATGGTTGGTTTAGCAGATGAAAAATTTAATAGTAAATTATTCAAGGCATGTGAATGATCTATTATTAGCAGATAAACGTACCTTAGAAAACTAGTTCAGTAATCTAGTTATGTTGATATCATGTCTTTAAAATTTATGTATTAGTTTTTTTGTTGTTAGCAATCAAAGCTGTTCAATTTTACTTTCAAGTCTTCTATAGCCATAAATTAAAACAAATGTTTATGTTAATCTAGGATATGCTTCTTTTTATTAAAGACTGTTATGGTACCATAACTCAACTAACATGTGGCTCTCACCATTCAAAAAAGCAGTAGCACAAATGTAGGGGTGAGCTGCTGAATGATAGAGGAACAATCTGGAAACTGTTGAAAAATGATTTCTAGTAGTGAATGATTTTCCTAGTTATCTAACTTTGGAGGTATATATGTGACTTTTTAAAAGCATGTAATGCTTTTTTTAGGTAAACTGTTCTTTTAATTGTCAAATTATTTTATTTGGATTTTTTGTTAGGAATATTTGCCTCTTTATTTTCCTTTCAATGAATTATCTCCAAAGTTCTTACTAGAAAGTGGCAAAATAGTAGACAGCAATGGATGAAATACTATTCGCTTAACAAGTAATGATTTTAATCAAGTGTGAGGAAATTAAATGTAGCCTATCTTAATTTTATAAGCAATTAAAATTATGGTAGTCTCATGTCATTGTTCAAAGCAACTCCTGAAAGGCAAGCCAAATTAATAAAATTTTTGAAAAGCTCTTTTTTTTCTTTAGCTAACATAATTGTTTAATCAGTGTCTAGATATAGTTGCTCTCTATAGAGGTTATACATATGCTAAGAAAATTGAAAATGAACAGCAGCAGTCTTACATACAAAGAAAGAATTACTTGTGAAAGTAATAAGTGGTCACCAAAGAATTCTCTAAGTTGCACAAAACTGAAACAGTGGGGAAAATGTTCTAATAGAAGATCTCAGTTTGGGTTTACTAACTTCTGATCCCCAGAACCAAACATCATACACTAACTTAAAAGCATAGCATGTGCCATACAATCACTGTTTTTAGGCATTTAGCCAGTCCATTGGCATCTGGTCTATCATTGCCCCTTCATTTCCCAACCATCACTGACAATCTGCATTCACCAAAGTAGTGTAAGCTCTTCAGTATATGAGATTGTAAATTTCTTGACATACATTGAGGACACAAATCAAAGCTATCTTGGACAATTTCCTGGTATATGAAGGTGCTCACATCTCTCTTTAAAGAGCTGTTAATGCAGAGGCTCAAGAAGGGTTAGTGATTACAGACTGTGTCTAGAAGATAAGTCTGTGACCTCCGAGGACACTGTCCTCTAAATTTCACCAGGCAGACCCCTAATGCGAAAGCCAGTGATATCTGACATTTATATGACAACAGACAGTGTATGTGACTTGAGAAGCTATGGGTTCAACACCACTGGGATACTACCAGTCTATCAACCAAGTAAATTCTGTCCTAGAACATTACTGTCAGTGCCAATCAACATCTAAAACCGATTTGTGATTTTGCCAAGGGATTGCTGTTTTTTGAATGCTTCATTGCACACCAAATGTTCTTTGTCTTTCTTCAAAGTTCAAAATTCTATGCACCATGGCTTTGCCAAAATGGAGTTGATGTTTAAGAATTAGTTTATTTAATTATCATAGTCAACGGTCCTGGCAAGCCCTTCCCTTTCAAGATTAGATCTGATTGATCTAATTTGGAAATCAAAATTTAATAAAAATAAGATTATCTCTAAAACTCCATTTTAATGATTGCAGACACTGTAGCTGCTCTGTCACCAGCTTAGCCCTTGTCAACACTTACCTAAAACGCATTATGTGAAAGGTCTTTGATGTCCCTTTAGCTATACTTAAACTCACTATATATTCTGACGGTAGGCTGAGTATACGGTTATACTCACCCATGCTATATCGTTGTATGGGTGTGAACTAAAGCTTAAAGGGGTGTAGATTTGTGATTAAGAGTGTGGGCTCTGGAGGTGGACTACCTGAGGGAACATCTCAACTCTACTACTACAGTGGACATGGAGAAGCAAAGTAACCTTAATTTTCTAATCCATGAAATGTCTGTTGTGAAACTTAAACTGACATAAAGCTTAGAGTAGCTTGTGGCTCACTGAAGTGCCCTGGGTCCCAGGGTAGGTTAGTTATTATTAGTTCTGAGCAAACTGGACAGGTCACAGAGCAGAGCTGGGTTTGAGCCCTGTACTGAAGCACTAGGCTATACTACCCCTCTTGCCGTTATCCACTCCCCCTCTTTAACTTAACTGTACCATGATTCCCAGCAGAATAATGCATCCCAAAATGTTTAAGGAGTAGATATCTGAGTATGGAATGGATCACAGTTTCTTCGTTATATGGGCACAGGTTCTTTTGTCCACATGAGACTATTTTCCCTTTTTAAATTTTTATTTCTTCTTTTAATTAGTGCTTTATCTACTTATAAATAAATGTATGACAAAAATATTGAAAATTCCCCTAAGCTCTGGGCAAGGGAAACAAGACAAAAATTACATAGCTGTTACCAAAATCCACAAGCTAAAACCAACAGCTTTGTTCAAAGTGGTGTAAATATGACAACAATCAGGAAATCAGATTTCTAAAACTGATATTACTTACAAGATATAGTTTTAATATGTATACCTCATATCTGCTGTTCAATAAAAACTTTAAAGGCCAGAAGCTATTTTGAAAGAAAAAAAATATTGACCTGTATGCTAGCCAGAAAAAAGGACCAGGTCTCAGGACATGCTGTCTAAACCACCAGCAGGAGGGCGAGGTAGGGAAGACAAATATTTCTGCCAACCTGAGGCTGACAAGTTTGTATTGGTTATGGATAAAAGGTGCAGAAAAAGGTGAAACTAAGCTTGTCCTGGGAAAGGGGGATACTTTCTAAGGAAGAAATATTTCATGCTTCTGCATTTGTTGCGGGCAAAAGTCCAGAAAGCTCATGTGTGAGGAAGATGCAATGGCATTTGGTGGTCAGCTACTCCTTTTTAGACAAGAGTTGGGATAGCCTCCTGGAAGTTCATTTAAAGTTTCAATGTATTAATATTAATACATTCAGAAAAGTGAGTTTTTAAATTGGTTTCAGCCCTAAGCTGTGTTAACTGATTAATTTCCTTTGTCTCTTCCTCCCAGTCTCTGGCCTGCAGTATTTACTTGTTTGTTTGTTTGTTTGTTTGTTTGTTTATTTGTTTTTGGCCTGCATTAATTTCATTTAGGAAATCTCAGAATTTTTCCTTGTCATTACATATATCCTTAAACAAACAGGCATATTATTTGATACCATTCCTGTTCATTTTCTAATTTAACTACAATTCTATTACATACTTAAGTAAAAGAATACTTATTATTTCTGACAAAGCCATGGTTACATAATTATATACTTTTAGAAAACAGTACGTTTAAAAAGTTAATTATGATATGCTTATTCTTTGAATATGATATATATGAATTTTAATTATATAGTATTATCAACTGATAAGATTTCCTTACTAATATCAGCTGGAGGGGTAATCATGTATTCTAATTTTATTTGATAAACTGTATTCTAAGAAATTTTATTTGGATAAAACAAACAGGTATTTTATATTGAAAGATTGCTTATTTCATAGCCCATATATAGTATTTAGAGCAAGATAATGCATGCAATTTTTCAAGGAAAATATAAAGAGATTAGCCAAACCAACGTATCACAGTCTTACTTGCTTGTACTGAATGTATGTCACAAGAGGAATAATTATTCACCCAATCCTGTTTAAAAAACAGTCTTGCTAAGGAAAGTAAAGCAGATTTGAATGTGTAGAAGCACAGGAATTGAGGGCATAACATTCTTTTTGCTTGTAAAATATCCTGTCTCAATAGAAATCCTTAAAAAAATAAAGCAAAATTAGTAACACTGCACATTTAGTATTAAGACAATAACTAAATCTTAGGTCTAGGAAAATGCTGTTGATATCACAAATGGCTTTTGGGTTGTACTAATTATTTTTCATGCTCAAAATTTAGGAAGAATTAATAGGAAGTACAGTTACTGATATAACTTCCTCAAAAATTCTAGTAAAGCCTCTTAATACACTGGCTTATAGGTTTACAAAACAAGTACAATGTATTCTTTTTAAAATTTCCTTAATATTTTTTCTTTTTTTATTGTATTCTTTCCATTACCATTTATATCCGTTACAGTCCTTCCACCCTGCAAGCACCACGCCGTTGTCCATGTCCATGCGTCCTTCTTCCTTGTTGCTCAATCCCTCAACCCCCTTTTTCTACTCCCTTACCTGTCATCCTTCTCTCCATCTATAAGTCTGTCTCTATTTTGCTTGTTAGTGCAGTTTGCTCATCAGATTCCACGTATGAGTGAAATCATATGGTATAGTATTTGTCTTTTTTCTGATGGGCTTATTTCACTTCGCATAATGTTCACCAGGTTCAGCCATGCTGTTGCAAAGGATAAAATTTTCTTCTTTTTTTTACTTTTGAGTAGCATTCCATTGTGTAAATGTCCCATAGTTGTTTTATCCGCTCATCTACTGATGGACACTTGGGCAGCTTCCATATCTTGGTGATTGCAATGATCACTGCAATGATCATAGAGGTGCATATGTTTTTTTGAATTAATGTGTTGTTGGGTTCCTTCAGCTATATTCCCAGAAGTTGGATCATTGGGTCAAAAAGCAGATCCATTTTTAATTATTTGAGGTATCTCCATACTGCTTTCACAGTGGCTGCACCAATCTGCATTCCAACCAACAATGCAAAGGAGTTCCCTTTCTCCACATCCTCACCAGCACTTGTTTGTTGATTTATTGATGATGGCCATTCTGACAGATGTGAGATGACATCTCATTGTGGTTTTAATTTGCATCTCTCTGATAATCAGTGATGTTGAGTATCTTTTCTTATGTATATTGGCCATCTGTATGTCCTCTTCAGAGACCTGTCTATGGAGGTCATTTGTCCACATTTTAATTAAATTATTTGTTTCTTTAATGTTGAGTTTTGTAAGTTTTTTATAAATTTTGGATATTAACACCTTATCAGATGTATAGGTGAATACATTCTCCCATTCCTTGGGTTGTATTTTTATTTTGATGATGGTTTCCTTTGCTGTGTAAAAGCTTTTTAGTTTGACGTAGTCCCATTTGTGTATTTTTCCTTTTGTTTCTGTTGCCTGAGGAGATATATCAGATGAAATATTGCTCTGAGCATTGTCTAAGATTTTATTGCCTATGTTTTCTTCTAGGATTTTTTGATCTGGGATCTAACATTTAAGTCTTTAATCCGCTTTGAATTTGTTCTTATGTGCGGCATAAGATAGTGGCTTAGTTTCATTGTTCTGCATGCATCTGTTCAATATCCCCAATACCATTCATTAAATAAGCTATCTTTAGCCCACTGTATGTCCTTGCTTTCTCTGTTGAATATTAATTAACTATAAAGGTGTTGGTTTATTTCTGGGCTCTCTATTCTCTTCTATTCTATTCTATTGATCTACATGTCTATTTTTATGCCAATACCATGCTGTTTTGATTACTATGGCTTTATAGTACAGTTTGATATTAGGTATCATGATTCCCTCAATTTTGTTCTTCTTTCTCAGTATCACTGTTGCTATGTGGGACCTAGTGTATTCTTAATGTGAATTTCTACTAATATTTATTCAAATAATTAGAAAGCTTTCTTAATTGTTCATTCAGTCAGTAACAAAACAGTTAAATTGAAAATTACTAAAACCACATAATTTTAATGGAGATACTAATTTAATTAACCAGTCTTTCAGAAAAGTTTCATCAGAGAAGTTAAAACTTGTATAACTTATGTTGCATACTGGTAGTACCGGGGCAAAAGTCAGGTATAAAATACCTTCAGTGGCTTCATAAAAAGAATGAGCAGGTATATTAATTTATTTTCAGTTTCTTAAAACTCTATTTCTAAGACCATATAAATTTTGATGTTCTAAGCAGGGGTGTCCAAACTGTTGGTGTCTCTGGGCCACACAGCAAGAAGAGTTGTCTTGGGCCACACATTCAACACATTGCAACACATGATCACAAAAAAATCTCATAATGTTTTAAGTAAATTTAGGATTTTTTGTTGGGCTGCATTCATAGCTACCCTAGTACCCACGCAGCCTGTGGGCTGCAGGTTGGACACCCCTGTATCTAAAGGATGTGGTAGGGGGACAGAGGATGGAATAGTGTTGAGGCAGGACAGTAAGAAGCTGGGAAAATTCCTGGGTGAGTGAAACAGGGAAGCTGAGACAAGAAAATGAAATAAGGCCGAACAGTTTGAGCAACTTACAGCCAGCTGGTGAATTGCAAGAACTTATCTTCCCTAACCAAGGACACTTGAGAGAGAATGGCTTGTACCTCTCCTGCATAACCAAAGAATACATAGCTTGAATTTCCCTGGCCTCGAAAATAAAGAACAAAGATCCAATGTCATTTGTGCAAAGGACAAATGAAGTCAGGGAAGCAAATGACAAAAAACCCATTAAAGCCAACAGACCCAAGATAAAAAGTAAAACAGTATAGCTGACCAAAGAATATCCCCAAACCCCTATGCACTCATTTTAATACATCAGCATATTAAAAATGCAGAACCATGAATGTTCTGCTAAAACCCTCCCTTAAGATCCTCACCCACAGAAAGAAGATAAAAAGTCGTCAGAACAAAGACGCAGCATGAGCTCACCCTAGAGCATGCCCAGGCCCCTTGTTGAGCATGAACTTTTTATTTCCTCCTAAATTCTAAGGGTCCCAAGGAGACTTGCAGCCAGGGGTGCAGTGAGCAGCGGCAGCTCCATCTGAGCTTACCCCCGCCTATCCTTCTGCAGGGCCCCCTTTTCTCTGACTTCCAGGTGAAGTCAGCCACTCTTTGGCTCACTCCTTTCCAGTAAGTTTTGTAGAGAGCCATAGCAGCCCCGCCTAGCGTCTCTCTCATTACTTTCTCTACTCTAAGTTTTTCCTTTGTTTCACTGTCCCCCACCTTAATAAATGTACTCTCAAAATCACCTGGACAGTGCCTGGCCAGGAGCGGGGCAATGCTATTAACTTAACTACACGTTTTGTACAGATTTCACCGTTTTTTCTAGTACTGTCCATTTTTCGGACCCAACATTCATCTAGGATCCCAGACTGTATTTAGAGTTTATATTTCCTTAATTTATTCCAATCTTTAACAATTCTTAAGTCTTTCTTTGTATTTGTTGACCTTGATACTTTTAAGACCATTGGCCAGATATTTTGAAGAATATTAATCAATCTGAGTACGCCTTATGTTTTCTCACAGTTAGATCGAGGTTATTCCTTTTGGATAGAATGTCGCAAATGTTTGCTCTTCGTACTGCATCATATCAGGCTGTACATGATGTTGATATGCTATTTAGTTTCATTGGTAATCTGCTGGGTTTCTGCATTGTAAAGTTACTGTTTTTCCTCTTTTTAATTAATAAATATCTAGGGGGAGATACATTGAAATTGTACAAATATCCAGTTTCTTCTTAAACTTTCACCCACTCACTTGAGCATCCATGGTTAGATCTTACCTGCATCAGTGCTTTAGTAGTCTAACAGTGAATGTTATCTGATGGAGTTGTTCACCAGTTTGAACAGGTTAAATAATGAAAGCAAGGAAATGCATAATGCATGTTAACTCTTTGCATTTTATTAATGAATGTTAATAATGGCTGCCATTCAATGAGAATTTACTACATGCTGGGTAGTCTCCCACATATTTTATAAGTGCAGCCTTGTTTAATCATCACAATAGCTGTATGAGGAAGTCATAATTTCCTTATAATGTGTGAGGTACCTTAACTTTACAGAGGAATAACCTCGTTGCACAGACTAGTTAAGCAACAAAACCAGGGCAAGTTTTTTAGCCACTAAAATGAGAGAACATTTGCTGGGAATTTTCTATGCATTCTGGATCTTGGAACAAAAGGACATTGAGAAAAATCACATCATTTCTACCTCATTTTTTTATCTTATTCTTGCAGAAATGTGTAGTCCAAATATAATCATGAGACAATGTCAAACTGAAATTGAGTGTAGTCTGGGAAAAAAAAAAAACACACTATCAGTACTCTTCACACGATACAAATGACCATTTTTACAAACCTTCCCCATTATCCAAGGTCCTATACTTGTTCCTAATCAGCAAAGTCAACAGTCATGAGGCGAAAAAGGGAGATATGTCTCCCTTTACAGCTTCAAATAAAACACCTAATAAATAAGCATGCAGCTCTATTTATAAGTTGAAATTAGTAAAACAATTTAATTTTGAGAAAGAAGTCAGATATTTTAAAAGGTAGATTATTTATTGTAAAAAGGACTTTTGAGACAAACGTATCTTGCTTAGAATGACTGATGGCCCTTTAGAGATAAGTGAGTGTGGTAACCATAGGAATCTTAGTTAAAGATAGTTTGTGTAGCTATTAGTACCTAACACCCTGTCTGTTTTCCACAATCAATCTCTGCTTTCCACTTTATACACAGGGGTGGGAGACAGTGAGGGGTAAGTGTAGAGGATATCTGTGCCTCATAATCCTGGGTAATAAGAATAGCTAGAATTTTCTGATTTAGGCTGCATTAAAAATGCCCTGCAGTCAAAATGGCGGCATTAAGATGCTTGAGGCAAACCTCATTTGCTCAAGTTCATCATTTTCTGCCCTTATCAATCACCTTTGTAATACTGCCAGCTCCTACTTTCTCTACTTTACTCTTCTAAAATTTTAGGATTGGGGGAATTGTGGCCCTAACTGAGTTGATGATGTTTTTTGCAGAAGTCCATTTTGTGTCAGTGGGTAACTACCTATTGGATGTTATCTGATAAAGTAGAAATGAGAGATGAAAAGAGAGACTGTCCTTTTGCGTGGGAGCTTCAGAGCTTCCCCCAGACTCTTTAATTCTTTGGTTGTTCAGAAAAGCCCTTATCTGAAATGAGTCATACTTGGGAAGGGGGAGAGAAGAGAGAGAAATGACTGATTAAATTATATAAACCTCAGTCTACAAACACTGAAATACCATAAGTATTTATTTTATTTTTTTTAATATTTTATTTATTTATTTTCAGAGAGAGAAGGGAGGGAGAAAGAGCAATGTATGGTTGCCTCTCACATAGCCCTCATTGGGGACCTGGCCCGCAACCCAGGCATGTGCCCCGACTGGGAATCGAACTGGGCGGGACCCTCTGGTTCCCAGCCCGCGCTCAATCCACTGAGCTACACCAGCCAGGCAGTATTTATTTTCTTTATATGAATTTAAAGCTGACAGAACCTTAGTCTGCAGACTGGTGGGACATTTAATCTCAATTATTGGGATGCAGGACTCCATGTGTTTGCTAATATTCAAGATCTTCAAGGTTTTCTGTAGAAACAAGGGAGGCCACTGGTCACTGGTCCCTGGTCCTTTTGGTTTCATTAAGAGTGTCATTGTCCTAGTCTTCATGCAGTTTTCTTTTCAATCTAGGGACTTCCCAGCTCCCAGGTTTTAATTGAAGTGTGGCTCTTCAGGAGGTCTGAACACCACTATGACTGTGACAGAGCCTCCTTGGAAGCACCATGTACTCAGAATAACTATCTCTTCTTTTTTTTTTATTTAAAGATTTTATTTATTTGTAGAAAAAATGGAAGGGAGGGAGAGAGGGGGAGAAACATCAATGTGTGGTTGCCTCTCACGTGGCCCCCACTGGGTCCCTGGCCCGCAACCCAGGCATGTGCCCTGACTGGGAAACGAACCGGTGACCCTTTGGTTCACAGCCCACGCTCAATCCACTGAGCTACACCAGCCAGGGCTAACTATCTCTTCTAAACTCTTGGTTTGCATTCATTCTCCCCACTACACCCATACTATTTCATTTCTTCCGCCCCTGGGAATTCAGCTTCCACTTTGAATGCTGAAAACATTCCTGTGGCTGAAAATACTTATGGGTCTTCTATCCTGCTGGATGCAAACAGCAGAAAAAAAACAGACCCCACCCCCACCACATACACAAATTTCTTTCTCAAAAATTATCTTTCCCTCACTGGGTGGCTCAGTTGGTTGGAGTGTCTTCCTGTACATGAAAAGGTCATGGGTTCAATCCCCAGTCCAGGTACATATGGGAGGCAACCAATCAATGTTTTTCACATCTCTCTCTCTCTCTCACCCGCTCTTTTGCTCTCCCTAAAGTCAATAAACATATCTTCCCATGTGGATTAAAAATATTGTCTTGCCATAGTTTCTTGAAAAGATATGAAAAAGTTGGGGATATTCATGAAACTTTTATCATTGGAGAACTGAGATATGCTTATACCAGTGAAGGATTTTGGGAAAACTGCCACATATCTGGCTTGGGCAAGAACTGTTACTATTTATTGAGGTAGTTAGTGTATCCGAACAGGTAAGTTTGAGGGAATAGGATGAGATTTGGGACATGTTGAATCTATAGCACCTGAAGAACATTATTACATATCTTCCATCAGAGAGGTGTCAAGCTCAAGGAAAGAGAAAAAATTATAATAAGCTAATAGTGTGTATGTGGTACTAAAGTCTAAAAAAGTTATTTGTACCATCCAAACATACATGAGCATTTCCCTATAAATTTACCAGAAGAAATGTATTATATTTATATTTTACCTATAAGCTAGTTTTGCAAGAATATTAATGTGTTAGTCATTCATTCATTCATTCAACTATTGTACATTCAGAAAATATTTGTTGAATAACTACTAGGTACAAACCACTGTTCTCAGCATTGGTGCTAAATTAGTAAACAGCACAGAAAAATAAAACCCCTGCTCTAATGGAGTATATATTCTAGTTGGGAGGACAAAACAAATAAATAAAATATATAGTGTATCATATATGGATAACTGATGTGAAGAAAGAGCAAAATAATGAAGAATAACAAGAACTGCTAAAGTGGGTAGAAATTGCCAGTTTAGAGATGGTTCATGTAAGGTCTCAATGAAATGGTGACACTGAAATAAGGGCAAACACCCCAAAACAGAGAGCTATGTGTACACAGGGAGGAAAAACATACCAGGCAGAGGGAATGGTAAGTGCAAAGGTCCTGAGGCACAAACCTGGCTGGTATGTTTGAAAAAAAGTTGGCCAACAGGGATGAAGAATATGAGTAAAAGGGAGATTACTGGGGGATAAAGAAAGTTGGGTTAAGATCAATAGAACCTTGTGGGCCCTTGCAATTCTTTGAATTTTCCTTTACGATGGGAAATCACTGGATGAGTGC
This sequence comes from Micronycteris hirsuta, assembly GCA_004026765.1. Classification (NCBI taxonomy): domain Eukaryota; kingdom Metazoa; phylum Chordata; class Mammalia; order Chiroptera; family Phyllostomidae; genus Micronycteris; species Micronycteris hirsuta. The sequence goes on along the minus strand of PVJI01004109.1, from coordinate 65,945 downwards.
AAGGCGGTGAAGTGATATGATCCAATTGCAGCATTCTGGCCACTTACTCTATAGAGAACAGACCACAGCCGTGTAAGGAGGGAAGCTGGCAGAAGAGATAGAAGGCCGCTACAATGCTACTGCAATAATCCAAGTAGGAGATGACTGAGTAATCATAGTAGCAATGTGGAAGGTAAGTGTTTGAATCCAGATAAATTTGGAGGTTCAGACAATAAGATTTGCCACTGGATTAGATATTGGACATGAGAGAAAGAGAAGGTTCAAAAATGATCCCAAGATATCTGACCTTAACAATAATAGAATTGTGAAAAATGAGTTGTGAAAAAGAATAGTGCTTCGGGTCAGTTTTGATTTTGGACAGGATAAGTTTAATATAACTATTACACATATTTGGGCTGGACATTTAAATCCCTGAATATTGTATGAGAGCATGAGCTGCAAAGGGGGGAATAGAAATGGGCTATCACTAGAAGGAGAAATGAAGTTAAGAGAGGACTTTTTAAATTATCATAACTCGAAATAGAAATATGTTTGTCTGTTGATAGGAAAGATTCTCTAATGGAGAGAAAATCTGATGGTGTAGGATCTTTGATTTAATCTATTAGATCTCAGAACTAGGCCGTCAATGGGTATTTATAGAGTCTTTCTTGTAAAAAGCAATGTTATGGTTAAGACATGAGATAGAGTTCATTTCTTTTGTAAACACATTGCTGAAAAGAATTAAAATATATTTACTTAATAAGATAAATAATATTTCAATCTGGTGCATGACATAAACCAAATTGAATGATTCACATAGTAAAAGAGTAATCCATAACAGTTTCAGGGAAGACATGCCCCTAGTCCTGGGTAAGATTTGGATAGGCTGGGATGGGGATGAGAACACAGACCTGGGCATGTCTGATCATCAGCACAGGAAAGAAATGGTGGTATTGTGACCAGGGAGAGACCCGAGTCAGGGCCTCCCCACCCCCAAGCTTGTTCCTCAGTTCTTGTCTCACTTGGCAGAGATTAATTCAAGCAAGAGACAAACACATACAGTGGAAATGAGAGAGCAAGTTTATTTGTGAAACGCACACAGCTTTGAGCACAAAGCTGCAAGCAGGCACCTGACTATTCTGAATGCCACATGTAAGGGGGAAATAGAGCTGTTAGTTAGTTTGTTCTATACACTTGAGCCCAAAGCTGCAAGTGGTCACCCAGCTAATCTGAGTGCATCGACTATTGGGACTCCAGGAGTTACATACTTTAGTTGGCTTCTAGGCACCCCCTCTTCCTCCCTTCTCCAGACCTTGGGATTAATACACAATCTCAGAGGCTTTCTTTCTCAGCTAGTGAAACTGTTACAAAGCCTTTCTTTCCCATTTCGAGGGCTTCAATCCCCCTGCTCTGTCATAGGTTTGTTTGTGAAGGTCAGAACACCTCGCAATCTTATCAGACCAGGCTCAGGACTGCTGAGCTAGTGGGTGAAACGTGTCTCCCTCCTCCTCCCTGCCTTTGTTTACTGTCTTTTTCACTTAACAGGAGCCACTCTAAAGTTGCTACCCCACTATAGTTGATTGTTGCCAGGCAGGAATGGTCTCAGTATTTTCAGTTTCATTTTTCAAATGAAGCAAGATTGAGGGTGGGAGGTGGGGTGGGGGGGGTGGGGGAAAGTGGTGGTGGGAAAATGGAGATAACTGTACTTGAACAACCATAAAAAAGGAAAAATAAATAAATATTTGCAACAGCAAAAAAAAATCTAAATTTTTAAATAGAAAAGCCCTCAGTTAAAAAAAATAGCATGTAAAAAATTAGTGTGTGAAATGGACAAACCATCTGTGGGCCACATTCAGCCTTCAGTCCTTGGCTTGCTACCTTAGTCACCATTGGAAGAGAAAAATAGATGTGTGATCACTATTTTACCCTGGCCAATATGTAGATAAGGATTCCTAAAGCTTCCGAAAGAGTCAATCCAATTCTCAAGATGAATCTACCTCCCTTTGTTTAACTCAAGAAATTGTTTACTACTCATTTTTGGTTTGTTTTGACTTTACTTTTTTACTACTGGCTGTACACATGATGTTTTATGGACAAATTATGGTACAGCATCGTCAAAGAAATAATGGTAAAAAAGGTGTCAATATTTAATAGCACATTTTCATGCTTAAAGTAACATGTATCAGGTTAATATAAATATTTCTAATTTTTAAAACACAGTTAAATTATTTTTTGTTTCTGTTTTTTGTTTATTGTATAACCACAACAAAAAAGTACCAAGGACACCCTGTATAAGGCAACATAATACAGGTCCAAAGGTCGGGGCGTTCCCTTAGCAAGGCTGAAGGTTTCGGTTTCTGGAATTTACACTTTAGGCTACAGTTCTTTTTTTTTTGATGGATAATTGCACACATGGCACAATTCATGTTTTTAACCAGATTTGAAAAGGCGAATGGTCACTTGGCCCCGGTAGAAAGTGATAAATTGGTTGACTTTATGTGTCGCAGGATGACCCAAGTTCCTCTTCACAATGCAGTGTCCAGTGGGGTTGGACCTCTTACCAAACTGCTTATCCACGTGAGTCTCAACGTCCCATACGCTACGGCTCTTCAGTGCCTGCGTAGTGCGTTTCGCCAAGTCCTGTTGCATCTCCTCCGTCATAACCACATTTTTGATCACGGCTTTTTGATCTCACCTCATTACCATAGAGCAGCAGTTTTTAGACCGTGTGCCGTGGCACACACACTGGTGTGACGCAAAAAATTTTCAAACATGCAACACCTGACTATTTAATCAGGGGCACTGACATCTTTTCCCTTAGATTGTCAAGTAAAAAATGACAACAGCCAACACAACAACAGCCGTCTAGTGTGAATGAACTAAAATCATATCTATTTTTTTGGTCAGAACAGCAAAAAATATATTTGTTGGTGTGCTGCAGAGCTTTTAGTCATTAGTTTATGTGTGTCACGAGATGAAAAAGGTTGAAAATCGCTGTTCAAGTCACCTAATAGGTTTCATTCTCAAATGCATCCTGAGGAAAGGTGAACAACCTGGCACCAGAAGCAAGGTCACACCTCACAGCATGCCACTTTGCTTTAGATGCCCGCCCTCAGAATCATCTCTCTGGCTTGCCTGCCCGCCCGCCTTACCAGCTGTAGATGATCTCCTGGCCTTGCTCAATGCAGCAGGCTTCCTTCATTCTGTAACCAGTTTGAGCACCTAGTATGTGCTGATGCTAGAAATATAGTGGCATACAAAGGAGACCAAGTTTATGTTCTTAAAGAACGTGTAGAGTAGTGGGGTTGACATATTTTTTAAAAAAATTACAGATTTCATATTTAAAAAAACGGCAAGCTAGCTTATTTTGACAAGTCCCCTTGCTGAAAAAATTAACTTGAGAATAATATATTTAAAAGAATATTAAGGTGCATCAGAGAGCCAACAATACAGTGAAGTACTAGCAGGCCCAAACTGAAGGGAAACTGGAATCTGCAAGCTGCTCTCGCGCGAGAGGATTTGCTGATTTAGAAAACGTTCAACTCCCATTTCAACAACCCTGTTGAGTGAGGAGGCCTAAAATAAAAGCCCGGAGTCTGCAAATGGTGCAGGGTCTGACAGGAGGTGCTCCCAGGAACAAGCTAGAATGCCAGAGGGCTACAGGGCAAAGAAAAACTGAAAGAAAATAACATATTTCTTCAAATTGCCTTAAATTTTGTAAGAAAACTGGTCTCAAACTTTATGTTTCCAATATTAAAGTGGCCCCTTTGTATCTCTAGATAAAAGGCCAAACCAAATGAACGTCTTACCTGGAGAAAGGTTCTTTCACCCTAGACGTCTGTTGCAGAGGAGCTGGTAAAATGTAGCTCAAGGTTGAAATAGCTCATGAAGAGAATGAGAGAAGAAAGTAAAGAAAGTGAAATTAAAACAACAACAAACAAACACACAAACAAAAAACACCAAGAGGAGCCCAACTGGTCCTGGAGCCAGAAATTGTAGCAATTGTTTGAGATCTTTTTTGGCAAAGCATGGTTCTTGACCTTCTCCATCAGCACTGTGTAAGAATTTGTGGAAAAACAGACTCTCCAGCCTGACTCCAGAATCTGCATTTAAACAAAATTGTTAGATAGGACAAGGGTCTAAAGGCCTGGGTCATTTTTACTGAACGTTATTCTTGTTAAATGTTAAAATTTAGCACAGTACCTACTCCTTGCAGATGCAGCTGTAAAAAGGATGAGCTTGACAGGCACTCAGCCAGATAAATGGAGGTAACTACACATGGGTAGTGGGAGAAATGGTGTATATAAGCAACGACTAAGCCTCCCCTTGGGGAGACAGAGCTTTGCATATGGACCCTCTGTTTCCTGTACGTGCTGCAATTAAATGAAACTACCTGCAGACAACCACGTCTTGTTCTTGCATAGAACAACAGCCTAAGCATCTTTTTCTTGAATTTTACACCCCAAGTGGTAAAGCCCTTGAGTGTGGTAACAAAATTCCCAGGTAATTTGTATGCTCCTTGAAGCTTGAAATAATGAATGATAATAATGAAGCTATACAAGGATCAGTAAAAATGGGAAGGGAGAAGGACTAATGGAAAAGTTCTGATTTTAGAGACCATGGGTTGGTTAATAGATTGCAACTTTTAACTTAAGCATGGGGAAAGATGGTGTTTCAACATGCTTTCAAACCCCATGGCATACACAAAGCCAATTAGGCTTTTAAAAATTTATTATTTATTCTTTTTAAAAAATAATTTTTAATCCTTTTTATTTTCTAGTATTTATTCTTTTAGATTTTTAATCCTTTTTATTTTCTTATTCTTTTTCACTTTTTCCCCACTTGATGCTTTAGCTTAGAGAGTGTGGGTATTAAAACAGAGCAGCCATTTGATTATAGTGGCAGTATAATTGAAATTCAGTATCTTGAGTCTGGAACCAGCAATTGCTCTGCTGAGCATAATGTCAGAGAGCTTTTCAGATGAAATGAGCGAGGCTATCTGTGAAGAAGAAGTCATTGCCCTAGGATACTGGCAGTAGGCCAGTCTGTGCTCTCAGGCAGCATTTTGAACCTTCTTCATCTCATGGCACACATACACTAATTACTAAAATTCGGCATCATGAGGCACACTAAAGAATATATTTTTTTGCTGATCTGGTAAAAAAAATTGGGAAAAGAGATCAGTGCCCTTCACTAAATAATCAGGTATTGTATGTTTTAAAAATTCTTGCGGCATACTAGTTGAAAATTGCTGGACTAGAAAGAAACTGTATATATTGTTCACTTTACAAGGAACCTTCCCTCTATGGAGAATCTAACAGCTTCTATTTGAGTCTTTTACTATCTATGGTTAAAAATAGCCCCCACTTCCTGCCAAGAATGGCAAAGAAATCAATAAATGATCATGATTATCTATCTTGGAATGTCATTCATTAGATCGATAGGAATACTTTTTTTCTTTGAAGAGCTCAGATTTTGAATCTGTGATTGGTATGTCTTTGGTCTTATGTGATGGATAATGAGAATAAAATGTGTGAGCAATGAAACTTCTCTAGTGGCAAGTGTAAGTGGCACAAGAGTTATGCTGGATATAGGCTTATTAATTCTTTTTTTCTTTTTCTTTTTTTTTTCTTTTTTTTTGAGAGAGAGAGAGACACCAGAGGGGAAAGGAAAGAGGGAGAGAAACAGATTTGTTGTTCCACTTATTTATGCATTCACTGGTTGTTTCTTTTTTAAAATATATTTTATTGATTATGCTATTGCAGTTGTCCCAGTTCCCCCCCTTTATCCCTCTCTACCCAGTACCCCCCTTCCCTCCAGCAATCCCCCCTTAGTTCATGTTCACAGTTCATGCATGTAAGTTCATTGGGTTCTCCATTTCCTATTCTTGACATTCCCCTATTTTGTACCTACCAATTATACTTCTTAATCCCTGCACCTTTCCCCCATTCTCTCCCTTCCCCCTCTCAGCTAATAACCCTCCACATGATCTCCCTATCTATGATTCTGTTCCTGTTCTGGTTGTTTGCTTAGTTTGTTTTATTAAATTCAGTTGTTGATAGTTGATTGTTTCTCGTATGTGCCCTGACTGGAGATCAAACTGCAACCTTGGCAAATGGGATGAGGCTCTAACCAGTTGAGCACGCAGCCAGGGCTTGTCAATAAACTTTTGCAGTTTATCCATTTGTAAACAGACCTGTGACGGTTATTGCAGTATTGCATGGCTGTAAGTTTTCAAAAGTTTGAGATCCCTGCAGTGGAGGCCATTAGAAAACAGGAAGTAGTATTATATAAGCAGGCTGTGGGCCACCTGCCAACAGCAGTCAGTGATCATTTTATACGTGTAGCAAGTCGAATGAGGGAAGACATGGAATGCTTCAGGCAGAATTATATAAAATCTTTTCCATCTTCTGCTTACTCATCAATAATTAACCTGGCAAATCTACAGGTTCGTTAGAATAAAATTAAACATTCCCTAAAAGGCTCGTGAATGGTAAAACAATAAAATTTTTGCCCTATGATTTGAAGCAAAAACATCTAGCCCTAAATGCAAATAAAACATGATAAATTGATAATGACAATTTTTAATTAAAGTATATAATCAGAATAATAAAAATAATTTTATTACATTTTCCAGTATCCTTATTTTTCTTCTTTGGATACATGGAATATTTCTCAGATAATTATAGTACTACATGCTACTTTCTAATTATCATTATACTTTTTGGCCAATTTGTTAAAGAAAGTATGTATACTTCCACTATACTTAAAGTATTATAAAGTTTCTGAAGTGGCCAAAGACATATTACATGAATCCATTTATGCACTCTTTAGTAGGAACTATCTTTTCCAATTAGAAATTGGTGGCATTTTACTTTGGGGAAAAAGCAGTAGTTATAAGATTCAGGCTGAGCTAAGTTTGAACTCTCTTTTGGTATTTACTGGTTTAGTGACTTTAACAAATTTAAATAACCTTCTTGAATCTCTGTTTTTTCATTTATAAAATGGACAAAACAGTAATTATAAGACAAAACTGTCAGGAGGATTAACTGAGACAAAAATAGACAAAATTAACAGGGTGCTTTGGTAGTATACTAAATATAATATTTTCAGGTTAAAATTCTGTCATTATAGAAGAATGTTCCTTAACCTCAATGAAAGAATTCCCTATTCCTTCCTTATAGGTGTTCTCTACAAAATAACCTAAAGTGGTATTTGCATTATTTACATTTTTCACCTGAAGACTTCTCACTAATGCATTTAACACCCGTTGATTCGAGCATTCACTGTGCGAAGTAGATACTGATAGGATTGTAATAAAAATATTGTTTCGCCAGTCTCAGAATTCAGTTCTGAAACACCAGATAAAGCAAGAGCATATGCAAATAAATGTCAAGTGAATAATAAGATTCTCAACTCAAAATTGAGAACAATAGTGACTTCAGAATAGAAAAAGACCATTTCATAGTAAACAGGCCTTGAGAAATGAATGTATGGATAGAGGCAAAAGGACAATCTTTCCAGATTAAGGAAAAACAGAAACTGGAAAAGAGGTGAGCTTGGCATTTTAGGGATCAATGAGGGACTCAGATTTGCCTGTCATGCTCTTTCATGACAAAGAAAAATAGGACCAGAATCACTGGTGCGGAATAGGTAAGAAGGGGTTGTGTTCTATTAACATTAGTTTCTTCTGTGCAGAAATACCTCTTGCTATCTTGTGTTAAGATAACACTGACTGCTCTAACAAAAAGACTTAACAATATATATAAGATGGCTTAAACAAGTAGATATTTTCCCCTTCATTTACAAAAGAGTCCACAGAAGGTGGCCTTTGAAGGGAAAGGCAGAATTCTACACATGACCAACCAGAAAACCTGCCTAATGGTTCTGCCATTACAGGTCCATGTAACCTCTAGATCAGGGGTGTCAAACTCATTTTCACTGGGGGCCACATCAGCCTTGTGGTTGCCTTCAAAGGGCCGATGTAATTTTAGGACTGTATAAATGTAACTACTCCTTATCTAGGGGAAAGGAGCTCTACATTCGGACCTTTAAAGGCAACACGAGGCTGATGTGGCCCCCAGTGAAAATGAGTTTGACAACCCTGCTCTAAAGTATGCCTGTCTGCCTCCCTGTCAGCCATAGAGGTGTACACAACAAAATTCCATTAGGCTAGAAACAACACATTTTCATCAGGTAGAGTTGAGTCACAAAGCTACACATAACTGCAAGAGAAGCTGGCAACTGTGGTCAAGCTACTTGCCCAAAGTGTGAGAAAACTGTTGCTGGTGAAGACTTAGTCTCCTTCATCCCGATATAGGGTATAAACAAATCTGTAAGTGTACTATATTCCGCAGTTTTTCCCTTTAAGCATGTCTTTTCCGTGTATGCAAAAAAAAAAAAAAAACAAAAAACCCTTATATTTAGCTTACTAGATTTGGATGACTATTTGAAATTCATGTTTTTCAGTAAAAGGCTCTAATTTTCCTAGATTTCCTGCTTCAATTTTGTAAATGGAAGTGATTGATATCTCTTCTTTGATTTACTGCACCTTTCTAGCTCTATTACACACTTTTCAAAATGTGGTGACCAGAATTGTGTATCATATTCCAAATGCAAAACACAACTATTTTGAACAGGGCATATCTGTATTTTTTTGCCTTTCTCTTCAAAAATAATTTCTGATGATGGAAACCATGTTTTAGATGCCTTTGGCTCCAGCTTTAAAGAAAACTCTACATTGACTCCCAAGTGCCTCTTTCTTGTCTTTACTTTTGTATTTCTGACATTAAAATCCACTAACCTTTTAAAGCAGTAGTTCTCGACCCACACTGTATGTTACAATCATCTAGGGAGCTTTAAAAAATACAAATGCCCTTCCCTCATGGTTCTTATTTAATTTGTTTGAGATAAGGCACAGCTATTGATCTTTTTCAAAATATCTATAGGTACTGTAATAATGTCCTTTCAGAGTTTTAAACTATTGTTCTAGTAATTTGTCATTTTTTCCTATTGTACTTTACATACATTTATTGAAATTTATCTATTCTTTTTCTTCTTGCAGACAGATAAGAGAAAATCTTTCCAAAGATTTCTCCCATTAATTAGGAATTAGCACATGACAAAATTGTGGGGCTCCCAGAAAACCATAACGAACCTTACACTTTAGCACATATGATGATGACGACTGAAACACACAGGTGTCAAATACCCTTCATCCCCCAGCTTGTGTGTATGAACATGATATCTACCTATATTTTTAATGCATACCAACTTGGATATAACACTCTCCATCTCTTTCTGCACCACCTTCACCCCTATGCCCTCTCAAAGGGTCCATGTAAATATGCCTTAGTGATGTGGGCTTTCCTGTAATTTTCATAAGAGAGACCAAGCTGGGCTTTACATTCCACCATCCAGAGAAACCACCTTGAAGCCTCATTGGCTGGTCAGTCCTGTAAAGTTCCCTAGGCCACATTATCACTAGAGGTAGCAGTGAGGACATTTCTATTTCTCCTTTTCTCCAAATAAGTGGCATCAGGTACTCTCCATTCTTTATACTTTTGTCTTCCAATCTGTGATACTCAACCAGTTCAAAATGCTTTCTCTCTATTCTGCAGAGCAATTCAGATAAGCCCTAGCTTCTCTTGTGAACCCTGAGAAAGAAGATACCTACTAAGAAAGTCTCCTGGTGGCTAATGGGGTTCAAATTTTTCCCAGCAGACTTTTCTGCACAAGGTTCTCTCATGCACACTGTACTTCAAGGAGAAGCCTGCACTTAACTGCTGGACTGCACTGTGTTTCTGCATCTGAGTCAGCCCTTATAAAGGAGTTCCTGGAATCCTCTTTCAACTAATAAGACTGAAGATTTCCCCGTCCAATCAGAGCTGCCCAGTTCTGACCAATCAGAGCAGCTCTGATCAATCAGGACAATGCCTAATTGCACCAATCAAACTGTGGATTTGTAGTCCTCATTTGCATGAGGATGGCCCAATTAGGGACCAGGGGAGAAGACTTCTGTCCACATAAGCTAGCTTTCCTCTGACTCTGGAAGCACATTTTTCCTTTCCACTGAAGACTGAAGACTGCATCGTCTTGGCTGAACTGAAACACTAAGGGTGTCTCACTGTCGCAGAGCAAAGCAGATCAGTGCAGGCCAGAGCAAACTGGTACACAGAGCAGACCAAAGTAAAGTGGAACGGACCTGCAGAGCTCAAAGCAGACTGGCACGGAGCAGAGAAAGCAGAGCAGATCAGTGAAGAGCAGAGCTGTCTAGCCAGAGAGGTGCCTGGCCCGAGAGTTGCCGGCCCCAGGTACCTCACAGCTGTGCTGTATCACAGCCATGCTGTATCACAGCCATGCTGCATCACAATTGAGATGTTTTGCACTGAATAAAGGTTCCTCCTTCACTACACTCCAAATTGGGGATTCCTGATGGGGTAGAATTGGTGCCAACAGCCATCAATTGACATAATCCATCACCAGGCTGGATGAAATTGAGTATCTTCTAGTTGATGTGATCCTGACTCCTTTAGCAGTTAATGTGATTATTAACAGGTTTTCCTGGCTATACAGAATATTAGTTACTATTATGTAATATATAATATATACATATTAAATTTGTAAGATCTCCCAAATATTTTTCAACATCATCCCAAATGTTTTACACAGGGATCTCTAAATCTGTAATCTAGCTAACATTTTTTATCATTAACATATAGTTGGTATACAGTATATTAATTTCAGGTGTACAACAGAGTGATTCGACATTAATATATCTTATGATGTGCTCACCACACTAATTTTAGTAACCATCTGTCACTGTGCAAAGTTATCACACTATTATTAATTATATCCCCTTCAAATTTTTACCCATCAGTCCATCCCACTCCCCTCTGAAAAGGATCAGTTTTTTTCTTTGTTTCTATGAGTTTTTGTTTTGTTTGTTCATTTGTTTTGATTTTTTTAAAAATTCCACATGTAAGTGAAATCATGTGGTATTTGTCTTTTTCTGTGTGACTTATTTCATTTAGCATAATACCCCCTAGAACAAGGGTGTCAAACTCATTTTCACGGTGGGGGGGCCACATTAGTCTCGAGGTTGCCTTCAAAGGGCTGAATGTAATTCTAGGACGGTATTAATGTAACTACTCCTTAACAGTTAAGCGAGAACTCGGCCCTGCCGCCAGGTAGAAACAAGGTGCTGGGCCGGATAAAACAAGGTGGAGGGCTGGATTCGGCCCACGGGCCTTGTGCTTGCCACCTGTGCTCTAGGACTACCCATGTTGTCACAAATTTTTTTATTGCTAAGTAATATTCCATTGTGTATATATATATAAACCACATCTTCTTTATCCATTCTTTTGATGGACACCTAGGTTGCTTCCATTTCTTGGCTATTTAAATAATGTGGTGGTGAACTTAGGGATGCATGCATCTTTTCAAATCAGTGTTTTCATTTTCTTCAGATAAATACCCAGAAATGGAATTGCTGGGTCGTGTGGTAGATCTGTTTTAGTTTTTTGAGGAATCTCGATGCTGTTTTTTATAGTTTTAGACACCAGCTTGAGGACTACCTTGAAAGTGCCACCCGCCTTCCCCAGCAGTTTCTCCAATGAATATATTGATCTCCCGCAGAAAAACTTCTCATGAATGTTTTCCATCTATTTAGATAAGTTTGTTATTTGCATAATGTTATATAATTCAAAAATCATCTTCTTATATTTTCTTGTTTGAACCTTCCATGAAATGAGCACGTAAGTATTCAGTATAACTGGGCTCTTCCTAATTTATAGTTGAGAAGAGTGGTATCTAGAAATTGTGAACAAATAACTCCAGTCCAACTGGACAGTAAGTGGGAAAACAGTCACAAGAAGTAAAAGGATGAAAAAGGAATTTTGAAACATTATGCATAATGTGTAAAAACGGGAATTTCTAAATCCCTCAAACTTAGTGACCTAAAATAAAATTATAATAATAACTATTATTATTCTAATGTTCCTTTGGATTTATTGTTCAGTTCTGCAGGTTTCCCCTGGTTCACTGATGTGACTGTAGCCAGCAGGTACCTCCAGCGAGGCAGGTTGCTCAGAGGGACTCTTTCAGGCTTCAGCGCAGATGGCTGGAGGCTGGGGCAGCTGGGCTCCCCTCCTCATGGAGTCCCACCTCCTGTGCTTTTTCAGAGCATGAACATCTCCAAATAAGTAAGAGGGCCGGATTGGAAAGCTAGCCTGGGAAGTTATGTGCCACCACATTCTTTGGGTAAATATAAGTTAGGGGTTCAGTTCCAGTCAAGAGGCGAGGGAACAAACCTTCCTCTTGATGGGAAATGTGACAGTCCCACTGCAGAGGGCGGGGGTCAGGCAGATCTGATTCACTGAGGACTGATATTGTAAGAACCTACCACAGCTGAGATAATATGTTTCCTAGCTTACCAGTGCATTCACATCTTTTTCTCATTTAATTATCACAAGAACCCTGAGAGGTAGTATATTATTTTCCTCATTTTTAGAGTTGAGGAACCTGAAGTTCTGAAAAGTCAATGACACAAATTGGTCTATGATGGCAGAATTAGGGTTTAAAGTCAAACATTGTCAACCAAACATCATGAGTAAGACATGCACACATATAGTATTCCCGTTTTCCAAAGATTAGGTTCTTAATTCTAAAGATTGGGTATAAAATGGCTAAATAATGTTGAACCATCTAAGTTATAACCTTAACACTTATTAGTAATTTTCAAATTACAAAGTAATATTGTAAAGTAACATAGAAACTAATTTTATTATTAATATTTTATACAACCTATGTCTATAGGAATGTATTTTAAATACCAGTAACCTTTTTTATTTTATATTACAGGTTTATTTTGGACTAAATATAAAGGGAAAGAACTCCCTCATATTCCAGATGTCAGAATTCAAAAATAAATTTATCCAAGTTTTCTCTAAAAGACTTCTCATGATTTTCCCCTCCAAATTGAGAAGGCAGTTTATAATCAACAGTAATCTCATTTGAATTTCCTTCACTCTAGCTGCAAATCTGGTTTTACAAAAATGGCTGAGAACAGCAACTGAGAAGCAGCTTGGCCATAACAAAAATGATGTGGCGCCTCAGCCTCCTGCAGGTTCTTGCTCCGCTAAATTAACACTGTCCTCTCTTACCCCCTATTAGAGAAGGAGCATTAAAAAAGATATGTGCCTATATAAAATTTTTCATATTGTGTATATTTACACAAACATAAAGATATACATCCACATATACACTGAAATACATGGAATCTTAAATCCAATGAATCATTATGGAATCTTGTTTAGTTCTTAACTATCACATTTAGATTGGTTCTAATGTACTAAAATAGAAACTACCTGGGAAACTGAGGCAAGAATAATACAATAGAAAAAGATCTGATTTTCCGGAATCGAGAAGTCATTTTAGAAAACAAGATGATAAATAACAGTGGAGGTGTTAAGAAATTGATTCCTTTCATGACCCGCCTATCAAGCTGAGTGAATTGGAGCTGAAATACCACCTTGTTAAATTAAATCTAAATTCAAATAAATGATCATTAGAGTAACGATACGACAAAGAGGGAGCGATAAAGATATTGATTTCAGTACCATTAACTTGCAGAATGAAACAAATTACGATATTTTTATGGGAAAGCCAGGAGGAAATTGATAAAGTTATCTACAGCATTTAAGGCCTCATCCTTGTACCCTTAGATTTCTGAGAAGCCACAGAAAAGGAATGCAGTGTTTCTCTTTAGATCAGAAACACCTTCCAAGCAGAAGAAACCTTAGGCCCAAATAGAGGATTAAAACCAACGTCACTCAAAACTCACAGTTATAAAGATTCCAAAGACAAAAATGTTTCCCGAATGTCAGAATCATATCATTTGTTTTCACAGTCTATTCATTCTTCTCACCATATATCCCAATTATCGCCCCCACCCACTTTTTTTTTTTTTTTGATGGTGTTTGTTCCTAGGAGAGAGGATGGAAGGTGAAGGTGAATGCACATTTTGCTCAATGGGCTATAATATTCCCATCTTACAAATGATTACTTTCTGTTTAGCCCAGCAACATTACTTTGCATGTTGATTATCATTTCTTATTTCTTTCTCATTACTTCACATGCTCCTTTTCATCTGCAGTGGAAGAGAATATGGAGTTAACAATATATTTTCTTATTTAACCATTATTCTGAGGCTAGAGTTTGAAAGCATATTCCCCATACTATCTTAAAGCTTGTGGTTTGTGGGTATGAATACATCAAATATATTTTATTCTCACAAACCTTGAGCATATTATGAGAAAACAGCCAGCATATGACTCTCATCCTTTCTCACCTTCATGTCAGTGTTACTGACTCACAGGGCAGCCTGAACACAGAGCAGTTAACTTGTTTCGTCAGAGAAGGCATGGTGATTCAGGATTGTGTGCCAAATAATCTTTCTTTTTGAAACAAACTCATTTCTAGGAGGTATGGCCAAAATGTATTTGCCTTTAGATTGTCAGGCTGCCTCAACTTGATTTCATTGTATGAAGATAAGAGCTTTCTCTTCTTTGTAGTTTTGACTTTGGGCGGCACATCTGTTAGTTGTGAGAGAACCAAAGTTTAGGCAAAGTTTTTGTAGGAACTCATCTGATGATTAGCTATAGTCACGCAGCCATGCTCTATTGTAACTGTGTCACCTTTTAGTTTTGATGAGAGTGAAATGCACAATGCCAAGTCATTATGATTATTGGAAACCTTAGAAACTTACTATCTGAGCAACTTATTCTTTTCTATGTAATGAATTTATTCATTTTCAGTTGTTAGCTTTTGATTTTCTTGAACCTCAACAATCGGGACTTTAAGTCCATTGTGTTAGGAAAGGCAGGTAGTAAAATTGGGGCTGTAGATCCAGTGCTGAACGAAATCGTGCCCTTCTAAGAAATGTAGTCACAAGGTAAGACTGTGTGTGTTGGGGTTGGCTGGAGTGGGTCCAAAAGCGTGGTTAATTGTATCTCTGCTGCTAATCAGCTGTGACTGTACACATTAATCGATCTTTTGGGGTTCTTCTGCCCACATTTTTACAAAAAAAAAATGGACTGAACTCATGTTTTCAAAATTTCACTATAACTTTAATATTCTACAATCTATTTCTTACTATAGTATCCTATCCACAATTTCCCATAATCCTTTACTTCTATGTAGTCCCTTTAGGGTTCATCACAATTACAACCATTCAGAAACTTTATCTGCTTACTGATGCTGTATGTAAGGCTTTAATGCAATTGTTCTGGTAAAGATCTAAATGAAAGGGGCCATTTTTAGCTCCTTTGGGGAAATTCGTCCCAAAGATATCAGGTTTTTCCTGTTAATCTCCAGTTACCCAAACCAATTCCTAGTATCTTTTAAAACCTTCCTAAACAAATAAAATTAAAAAAAGAAAAAATAACTTCAAAATAAAAAACAAAAACATTTATGTCTAAAGTAGATAGAAGGCAATCAGGGGTCATGGAAAAAAAAAAGTTTAAACTACAAATCCCATGAATCAAAGCTGGGAACTGACACATCCTCACCAGTCCCCTGGCACCCCCCACGAATGTAGTTCGCCAAAAGTCAGGTTGAGGCATTCTGCAATACGCCTGAGAGAAACCACAGCTGTTTCGTCCAGGTTTTTAACCTGCGCTCTCGCTGGGGTCCTTTAAATCAGTGCTGAGCGTGAGGAAGGATGCTGAACCACGCAGACGGGATAGGCGTGGGCAAGGACATCACCTGTTCCGAGGCCCGCATGCGCACTGCGAGGAGGCGGGGCGCGGTGGGAGGGGCGGACGGCGGGCGGCAGCCGCTGCTCAGACCTGCTTCTCCCCGGCTCGGGGCGCTGAGGCGGCGTCGGGGAGTAGTCTTCTGCGAAGGTTGCCTGGCGTTGTCCAACATGGAGGAGGCACCGGCCGCGGGCGTCACCTGCGAGCGAGACTAATCCCCGCCTGTCGTTGCGGGCAGCGACGCCCGGCCCCGAGCCCGGGACTCCGCTGCCTGCACGCCCCGCGGCGGACCCCCGGCTTCCGGACTGGGACGCAGCGCCGGGAGGAAGCGCGGCGGCCCGCGTCTCCCTGAGCCATGGGCAATGAGGCGAGCTTGGAAGGGGAAGGGCTCCCCGAAGGACTGGCGGCGGCGGCTGCCGCGGCCGCCGCAGGAGGGGCTGGCGGGGCGGGGAGCCCCTTGCACAGCGTGATTCCGGCCGGCATGGAGGCAGATCTGAGCCAGCTGAGCGAAGAGGAGCGGAGACAGATCGCCGCTGTCATGTCAAGGGCGCAGGGTCTGCCGAAGGGAAGCGTTCCCGGGGCCGCTGCGGAGTCGCCTTCCTTGCACAGGCACGCACCGCATGATGCTTCTGTCCGGGCATATATGTACAGCTTCCCTTGCACATAGGTGCCGGCGCGGCAGTACATATATGTCGTCCCCGTTCGTTTTATTCTTCCTAATGGGGTGGCGATAAAGAAATTATAAGCTTTCTTTCTGATGGGCAGAATAAAAATGATGCATTGTAGAGTTTCTGGTGGGATAGTCAAGGGTTGCATTCTTGGAACTGTGATTTTAGGTTGTAATGTTTGGCCTTTTGGAACCTTCTCCCTCTTGGATGGCGTGGAGAGACGCCCTCCGGTGTCTCACTAATCTGGAAGTCTTCCATTAATACAGAACAGACGTGGTGGGAATTGGATAGGCATGGGTGTTTACCTGTCTGTTTAAACCTCCTCAGTAATTTTTGGTTCTTTTTCTCTGCACATGATGTCTAAATGTTTCTGCAATAATACCATGAATTCTCCTGGAGGTGATTTGCCCTTCCTTCCTATCCCACCCCTAGAGGAGAACAGGAGCTGTTTAGGTAGGAGGGATAAAATGAATACATCGTTTATATTCAGTGTGGGGCCCTAAAATATGTTGTGGCATTAACAGATGGTTTGGTCACCGGAAGGCAGGTGCTGTACATGTATTTCTGAATTAGCATATGCTGTTTTTTTTTAAGTCACTCTCCTTTATATACGAAAGTGTCTTACGGTTTATGGAAGAGCGTGTAAATTTGTGTTATCTAAAAATTAGTTACCAGTACGTACTTTTAAAGACAAAACAAATGACAACTTGTACAATTAAGAGCTAGTCTGTAACATTAACGTATTCATTTCCGTTTCTTGCTCTTCATTTTCCTTCATCCCAATAAATTAGTTGTTTTCTAATTAGAGTAGTACAAGGGTATAA
This sequence comes from Micronycteris hirsuta, assembly GCA_004026765.1. Taxonomy (NCBI): domain Eukaryota; kingdom Metazoa; phylum Chordata; class Mammalia; order Chiroptera; family Phyllostomidae; genus Micronycteris; species Micronycteris hirsuta. The sequence goes on along the minus strand of PVJI01004109.1, from coordinate 48,719 downwards.
TCATGGTGCCTCCCCTGCTTTTATTATTGTAAACAAACCCTTTAAGTTTTCACCCTCTCATAGAGAATACTAGTTCTCTATCCGTGGTCCTGAAACCATTCCTTCGTAATGATAACTGAAGGGAAACGTACAATTTTTCATTTGAGGTATTGGAAATATGACAAATCTGGATGTATAGGTGTAGATTCTTCTACTATACTTCATAAATTAAAAATATTTTAACTTAGGAACTATCACATAAGCATATGAATATGATGTGTCTACAGTATTAAGTTTAATATAGGAGAAATGTACAATGTTTTATATACTTACAATGTTTTATGATGATAGTTTTCACATAAAATCCTAAATACCTAATATATTATCAGGTAAAAGCTCTTATTTTCTTGAAATGAAACCACCACTGCTAGTCAAGCTAGCTCCTTAATAGTGGATATGTTTTTCTGTGTTTTTAAACTAGTAATATATAGGCTATTTCTTTGGTAAATAGCCTTTCTTGTACATTACCTTAAGTAGTACAGCTTATGATGTGTATTGTTTTTCACTACTGATGAAAATTTGACTTGGGAAATATTTTGAATGTTCATAGATTATATTTTCATAAGGTAATAATGAGCCGCAATACTTCTATTAACCTTTAGAAATGTATGCCTGTTCTGCTGTTTCTCCTAAGTGTTACAAGCAACAGGTTTAGCATGCTGGTTACAAATACCGGGAAGAGTATGAGCTTTGATTTCTAAATTCCTAACTTTTCTTCTTTCAGAGGTGTCTGAAAAATATTATTTCAGCCTGTGAAACGCTGTTTTATGCCGTATTTGTATCAGATAGCATACTTTTAAAGCTCTCAATTGATACTTTTATGGTAGAATTCTTATTAATAGGTAATCTGTGCCCTGTTATTGATGGAAGTTTCATCTAAACTTTTAGAAACATAAACAATATGTTTCTAATTTTTGCAACTAATATTTACTGAAAGAGTTCTATTAATATTTGAGAAGATAAGTTTTAGAAAGTTGTCATCCCCAAAGCCGACGACCAAAGAAGCACTTGGTTTATCATTTAAATATTAAAAACACATTAAGTATATATGAGAAAGTATATCCAAACTATTTGAAGTTTTAAGAGATGGGGTTTGATTTAAAAACAAATTTTAAAGAAGTAAGTGTTGAGAACCCAGGGACCTAGTTTCTTGCCCTATTAATTTTAACTGACTCATGGTAAATTATAAATGCACCTCAGTCATATGTGCCTCAGTTTCCTTGCCTCTAAATAAGGAAAGCAATACTTGTCTTACCTGTCTTGTAAAGTCATTGTGAGAATTAATGAAAAATCGAGAGGGGCATTTTTGTTTGATTTTTAATATGAAGAAACCCTAGAAATAAAAAAGTAGTGATATTAATATCAGCAGTGAATGGCACCAGCAATGATGGCTGTAGACAAGTTGTATGTTGAATTATTCATTGTTATGAGTTAATTTGATCTATCTATATTTCACATATGGGAAAGTCAGTGCAATGGGATGGAAATTCACCCCTCCCTTCACCCTCAGGAATCAGGACAGCATATTTCTGTGACTAATTTTATAGCTATGAATAAATCTCTTAGCCTCTTTAAACCCTACTATCCTCTACACTATCAAAATGAATTCCTGTAGTTGCTTATATCCCTAATGTAAAATTTTATGTGGCTCAGCACCTCGAGTTGTCATTGCCTATTGTGTTACATGTAACAGAAAATTTTAGCATTCCAACTGCTTTTACATTCTGCGCTTGAATACTCGTTTACTTCATTTGAGCTGAACCATTTGTTCTGCTAACCTATGAAAAAAATTCTCATCTTAGCATGACAATAGTAAAATAGCGATGTTGTATAAGAATGGGTAGTTATAAGCTAGAAGTTACAGGTTACAAATTAAATGCTCCTGGATTTTTCATTCATTGTAGGCACAGGGAAATGCAATTTTATTACTTGTTCTGCTCTCTCTTTTTGCAGATACAGAGATGTCATATGAAAGGGACTTTACTAAAAAACACATCTATTAGTTTTTTTTTTTTTTTGTTTATTGATTTTAGAGAGAGATAGGGAGGAAGAGAAAGAGAGGACATCAATTTATTGTTCCACTCATTGATGCATTCATTGGTTGCTTCTTGTATGTGCCCTGACTGAAGACAGAACCTGCAACCTTGCCATATTGAGATGATACCCAGATAAACTGAGATACCGGCAAGGCCTAAAAATCACTTCTGATTGGCAGAATATCTTATAAGAATTCTGACTTACTCAGTTATTTTCTTTAGAATTCCTTTGGGCCTCACCTACTGGTTAGACACTTCCCCAACTATTTTTCTTCCCAGAGCATCAGGCCAATTCCAGGATCTAAAAATAATATGGAATGTTTCCATTTGGAAAAAATTCAATCAACATTAATCTAGAATAATACAGAACCTACCCTGTCCACTCATTCATTCACTTATTGTTATTCACCAACCATTAATGCTTGTCTGCTGGTTACCAGGGTTGGTACTAGCTATGCGAGGACGAGGGAAACACATTGGCCAGGAGTTCAGAGTCAAGGAGACAAGACGTGTACTGCATTTTAGTCATTTTTCTTTTTATCAGAACAACTGTTATAACAGACAAAAATTCACCAAAGGACAATTTGCTAAGACATCGTTCTATTTTTGTTTGGTATGAAGCGTACATTTTCTCTTAATGATTGTCTTTCTATTTCTCACCCCTAGATCTCCATGTTTTCTGTTTGTTTACATAATTACAGCAACTAAAACTTAAACTGTAGGGCAATCTTTATAGCTATGTAGGTATTTTCTCACAGGGGGACTCTGTTATATCGTACAACTTATATTTGTAGACAGTACATGCAAGTATAGTTTCTTATACAAGCTGCTAACTTTAAATATTTTTATTAAAACATCTGGTATTCATTAAGTTTATTTTTTATTTGTTCAGTACATATGTTGATTAAGTAAAATAATATCACAAAACAGTGACTAAGTATAATAATATTTTCAATAGTGGACAATTTGGTTAAATTAAGATTTTTTGGCACTCTGCTTAAATACTGATTTTTAGGACGCTGTACAAGAGAGCCAATTCAATAACTTGTCTAAATAATTACTTACAGGGCAGTCACTTCTATAACAGAGTTCCCTAAGCATATGCCCTTCAAGGATTGGTCTATTTTATTAATTGAATGCACAACATTGCTAGAATAATATAAAGATCTAAACAGTGGAACTTTCTGAAAATAATCTATTATAGGTTTACAATGGTTTTTCTGCCTTCATATGGAAGAGAGCACAGGAAGAGCCTATAAGAAACATTCAAAATTGTTTTCCCCAAATAGAAATATGTTGCAGGGCATTTTAGAAACATATTTGAACTCTTGGAATTAATATGTAGATTAGTTTTAGTTCCTTGTTTAAGTAAAGGTTTCAGAGACATCATAATATCTAAAGTTTTTGTAACTTTTTTTCCTGGAGGAAAGTGCCAGAATAAGAATTTTATTTACTCTTTTATTACAAAATCATTTTGTGTATACATTGCCATTTATAGATTATTTTATTTCTGACCCTTTGCTAATTAGAAGTATTACTTCTGTGTATCTTTCTATCATGCTTTACATTATTAACTGACAAAGGATCCGAAATTTAAAATTAACCTGTCCATGAACAGGTAAATTTTTTTTTTTAAAGATTTTATATATTTATTTTAGAGAGAGGGGAAGGGAGGGAGACAGAGAGGGAGAGAAACAGCAGTGTATGGTTGCCTCTCACATGGCCCTCACTGGGGACCCGGCCCGCAACCTAGGCCTGGGTCCCCTGACTGGGAATCGAACCAGGACCCTCTGGTTCCCAGCCCGCGCTCAGTCCACTGAGCTACACCAGCCAGGGCTGAACAGGTAAATTTTGATGAAGCAAATTAAAAACCTGTAGAATGTTTTTGTGATCATCTTATATTTTAAGTGCTACTGAATTTCTGTTTTTCTCCTTTTTTTCTTTAAATTAGAAGTAAATCTTTTTCAAAATGAAAAGGCTAGATATCAAACAAAATATTTATAATTTCCTTTTTTCTGTAATTCTAATATAACATGTTATTAGTTTTGAATTTATCAATAAGGAATGACTTATTTTAAAAATTAATGTATTTGGTTTTTGGCTAACAGTATGTATGAGAAACAACTATTTAATTCTTTAACATAGTCATTTAAATTTGGTCTTGTTAGCAAAACCCACGCTCTCACATTTATTTGTGAGAGGGGGAGGGAAGGGAGGAGAGAGAGAAAGAGAAGAGAAAGAGAGAGATTTATTGAGAGAAGGAGAGAAAGAGAGATTTGTTGTTCCACTTATTTATGTATTTATTGGTTGCTTCCTGTATGTGCCCTGACCAGAGATTGAACCTGCAACCTTGGCATACTGGGCAGATGCTCTAACCAACTGAGCACCTGACCAGGGTGACTTGTTACATTTTAAACACAGTGTCAATAATATTAATAATCTAAAAATAGCAATAGTAAATGCAGAAAATATCAAGTAAAAAGATCATCATGTGTTTTCTTTAAGGAAAGTAGCAATACTTTTCAAAGTGGGGTCACAGCCACCTTGTTGCTGTTTGCATAGCAGGCTGTATCTCAAGATGCTTTACGCATCTATTGTTACCCTGCAAATAGATCTCAGAATTAGTTGTTAGAAAAAAAATTAAATGACATAACATTCTTCCACAAGAAAGGTGGAAATGTTTCTCAAAAATTGCTAATTCGAAGGAATTTTCATTCTATAAAGTTCATATTTGATGGATATTACCTTTTTAGAAAGAATAACTGATCAGCTTTGTCAGAATCCCTGTTGAGTATGATGTTCTTTACTGGAAAGGCCCCTGATGTAACATTGTCTGCTTTACGTAACTAGTATAGATTGTCATAATCAAGTAAAAACAAAAAGCAACAGAATACAGTTGCAGTGAATTCCCACATTTTAAAATGAATATTTTACTTCTTAGTCACCCGTAGTATTTGAGAGACTAACATTCTTGGGCTATAACTTTTAATGAAAAAGGATACACCTTGTGAACATGAATGTACTGGGATATAGCATTGCATTGATTTATTGAGTTAATATGTATAATTAGGTTTTAAGTATGGCCAGATTCTGTTAAGTGTATATGTATGTTAATTTTATTATGAATGCTTTGTAATTAGCTTTCTTATTTTTTCATCACTCCTAGTAGTAAGTATTGTATTTTTCTCCCTTTTATTTGTATTCTTATTGAAACTCTTTACCCATGGCCTATAAAGAAAGTAATAAAGGCTTTAAAAGTTTTATGCTCGCTTATGGGATACTGCAATAATGGATTCTCATTATATTTATACATTTATAATTATGAGGCTATATGCAAGTTATAACTTTTATAATATTTTTAGTTGTGATAAATTCAACATTTTCACTTCTGTTTGTTTCACTCTTCTAGGAAACAAGAGTTGGATAGTAGTCACCCTTCAAAGCCACCAGGAAAACCTCCTGACCCTGGGCGTCCAGCTCAGCCTGGTCTCAGTAAAAGTAGAACTACAGACACTTTGAGGTCAGAGCAGAAATTGCCTGGAAGGAGTCCTTCCACTATTAGTTTGAAAGAATCAAAGTCCAGAACTGATTTTAAGGAAGAGCACAAGTCTAGTATGATGCCTGGCTTCCTCTCAGAGGTTAACCCTTTAAGTGCTGTCTCCTCTGTTGTAAATAAGTTCAATCCTTTTGATTTGATATCAGACTCTGATGCATCACAGGAAGAAACCGCCAAGAAACAAAAAATAGCTCAGAAGGAACAAGGAAAACCTGAAGGAACCACAAAGCCTCCATCACAACAGTCACCCAAGTCAACTCCTAAGCAGCAAGGACCTGTAAGTGCCCCACCTCAGCAGGATGGCTCTCCCAAATCAGTATCTTCTCAGCAACCAGAAAAAATGAAATCACAGCCTCCAGGGACTGGAAAGCCGATTCAGGGGCTTACCCAGGCTCCTCAAACAGACCAGACAAAATTGCCACTTCAAAGAGATGCAACTAGGCCTCAGACTAAACAGGTGGACACAGTCAAGGGAGAATCAGTCAAACCCTTATTGCAAGGCCAATCCAAGCCACCGGCTCAACAACCAAGTCCTGGCAAACCTCCAGCCCAGCAACCTGGACCTGAAAAACTTCCCACGCCACAGCCTGGACCTGCAAAACCCTCAGCTCAGCAAGCAGGGCCAGCGAAGGCCCTAGCTCAACCTGGGACAGCAAAGCCCTCAGCTCAGCAGCTGACAACAAAACCCCCAGCCCAGCCACCAGGGACAGCAAAGCCGGCAGCTCAGCAACCTGGGCCAAAGGCTTCAGCTCAGCCTCCAGGACCAACCAAGCCTCCAGCCCAACATGTGGGGACACCAAAATCTCCAGCTCAGCAGCCTGGGCCTGCAAAGACTCCAGCACAGCAAGTTGGGCCAGTAAAGCCTCTGGCTCAGCAGCCTGGGCCTGCAAAGACTCTGGCTCAGCAGCTAGGCCTAACAAAGCCACCTGCTCAACAGCCTGGCCCAGCAAAGCCCTCTGCTCAACAACCTGGCCCAGCAAAGCCCTCAGCTCAACAACCTGGCCCAGCAAAGCCCTCAGCTCAACAGCCTGGCCCAGCAAAACCCTCTGCTCAACAGCCTGGCCCAGCAAAGCCCTCAGCTCAACAACCTGGCCCAGCAAAGCCCTCTGCTCAGCAGCCTGGCCCAGCAAAGCCCTCAGCTCAACAACCTGGCCCAGCAAAGCCCTCAGCTCAACAATCTACAGAACCAGTAAGCCAGATAGGACCTGGGAAACCTCAGCTACCAACTTCTTCATCTGCAGCCCAGATTCCAGTGCAAGGCCCCGCTAAAACTATCTGTCCTCTTTGCAATACTACTGAACTGCTGTTGCACGTTCCCGAAAAGGCCAATTTTAACACCTGCACTGGATGTAAAACCACGGTGTGTAGCCTCTGTGGTTTTAACCCCAATCCTCATATAACTGAGGTGAGTGTATTTACTCACTGTGTCCATGCTCTTACATCATATTTCCATCTTCCACCAAGGGCGCTTCATCCACCGCTGATTTGATAGGATGGCATTATTTTTCCCTGGTTCTTTCTTCCTTTCCCTCCTTCTTTCTTTTTCTTTTTCCTTTCTGCCAATTATAAGTTAGAATTAAAGACACTATTTTCTTTAAAAATAGGCCTAAAATATTACCACAATTTGTGATAAATTTGGCATATAAAGGAAATATGAATTTATTGAAAGATGCTGATCATTTACTCATTGTACTCTGTAAGAGCCACATTGATAATTTAGTACACAGTGATAATTAATTTTAAATTCGTGTTCCTACCTATCAAAATTTGATACTTTTAACTGGGGTCATATTTGTGCTTAGAAAACACATTGTCTTCGAATTCTAAATGCAATTTTAATATACAATTCAGTATATTTTTTCAAACCACACAACCCTTTTCCTTGACAGTGATTTTGATACCCCCTAAGAGGGCCTGCTTCCCTCATTAGTTCAGAGTCATTAATTACAGCCCAAGTCAGTTCAGACAATGAAGAAGTCGTTAGAGAAGGTTCAACATTGATGGGTGTCTTCTTAAAAGGACCACTGTTTGTATCTCCCAAGTCTTTGGGCAAGCCTTCCTGATGTATCAGATTAGAAAGGGGCTGGTAGTGCCACAAATAAATTCAAGGTTGTTTATTGGTGGTGGAGGGACAAAATATAGCAAATAGCAAAAAAACTCAGAAATCCTCTGGGATTAAGTAATACAGTGAGGATAATAACATAAAATGAGACCATAGAGCCTTAGCATCTAAAAGAATATATTTTTAAAAGAAATCTGGGAGCCCCTACCCAATGAGAAGGCGCAGAAAGCACTTTGTCTGGAGGACGGCTGTTGGTGGGCTGAGTGTGCACGGCGTCTGAAACTGCCTGGGGGGTGAATGACAGTGAGGGATTATGTGATTTAAATAGGCCTGAGAGAGGAGACTTGTGTGTCCTTGTTCTAAAGGGAGTTTATGTTATGATAATAACAAGAATGAGGACTTCTGGTAGCTGTTACGTTAGGTTGGATGCTCAGGGTGATGAAAGATGAAAATGATGTGCATTTAAAATGCGTCAGCCTCTTGTTATTTTCTAAAGTATCTTTTACACTTTTAACCGAATGTCATATTGAGTACTTAACTTGTTAAACAAATCTTTCTATAATGATAAAGTTGCAATTAATAAGAACATACTGCTCTCTACTTATGGAGGAAATCAGATTATAAGTAGTTTGTTTGTGTATTTGCAGTTTTTCAAATGTTAGTAAAGGTATGTTTCTGCCCATAATATGCTACCTTGATAGGAATGACCAGTAATAATGACTTCAAATAGTAGATTATCACTCTGTCAAATCTTTTTGACGTTTTTACAGCAATTTATAAGGCAGAAACATGCAGTTGAGCAGTCAAGCCACACACAGAGTGGGGCAAATGTACGTTTACAGTTGTGAGTATGTGAAACAGAGTTCCTTCTTAAATCATTATTTATTATTCATTGTATTATTTTCCATATGAACAACTGTAAACTTACTTTTGCCCTACCCTTTATATTATTTGAGTATATACCATATAGAAGACATTTTACTACATGCTCTGTGGGATATAAAAATAACTAAAACATAATGCTGATCTTAACGTGACCACAATATACTAGGTTAGATAACCCACACACAAGCACATATACTGTGTGGTCAAATGATAATGGCTGGGAGACATGTGAACAAATATTGTGGATTTAAGAGTAGGAGGTATCATTTCCAGTGGCTGAGATTAAGGAAAATTTCATGGAAAAATGGCGTTTGAGCTAGGTACATAAGACTGGATACTGTTTCAACAGATAAAGGAAAGGAAAGGCTGTAATGATTTGGTCCAAGACCTAGAGCCAGAATAATGCAGGGAATATTTATGGAATCAGGGATAAATCTAGGTTGGCTGAAGTGGTGGTGAAGAAGAAATAGGCAATGAGATTGGAAGTTGAAGTCAGATTTTCACTTTTCTGCATTTAGCAGGTAGTGATGAGCATATATATTTCTGTGTGTGTGCATGAAGAGAACTTTGGATAGGGCTTTATAGTTCACATAGTTCTTTCCTATTTGTTTTACCAAAATTCTATTTCTAAATAACTCTTAAGGGCATATATTCTGTTTCCTCTGCCATACTAATGCACAAACTGCTGTTCAGGCGGTTACTATGATTAATTAGTTTACCTTCAGAATTGCACTGATGGTAAGTAACCAAGCAGATACCAAACGAAATCTTTAGATTACAAATCCATTTAGTCATGATAGGAAGGGAGAGAAAGTGCTATGAGGTCAAAGGAAGAAACCATCTCTGTCAGCAGGGGGTTCTCATGACTATCTTCATGAGAACAGAAATATTTGACCTGGGACTGTGAAGAATAATAAGAATTTGGACACACATGAAAGGGGTTGGGAACGTGGGGGCAGGTAGAGGGCCTCATTTCAATAAAGGAAACATCCCCATTAGTGTTGAGGTGAGCTAGGGGTAAGTCAGTTACACTTTCTCTGATACTGACATCATTTGAAAAGTAAATAACGTGTTCTCTGCCAGACATATTGGAGTGGTAGGAAGATTAACTGAATTTTTGGATGAGGAGGTATTTTTAAAATATATAAAGTACTTTTGAAGTTATAATGCAACATGGATATTCTATTTTAAACGGTTGACTTTTAAAGTTTACTCAGTTTGTTTTTGCAATAGCTACAGCATTACAAATTGTTGGATTCTGAGGATGCAATCAAAAGCCATTTAATCTATAGTGTTAATAGCAATGTTTCATTTTCATTTTCATTGTTTTCTTCATAAGGAAAAACGCAATCCAAGTTCTAATTCTGAGCTCTGGGAATGCATCTTTCCTAATCCTGTTCAACAAATGGCCAGCCAGTTCCTCAAACATCTGAATTATTAGGAAGACAGAGTTGGAAGTTTGAGCTCTGGATAGAGCCTAATAAGTTCTGTTTTAAGAGATAAGATCATTGAAATTTTGAGAAAGATACCAGCTTATAAACTGTTATATATATATATGTTAACTTCTTGGCATCTTCCAAAGAGGACTATATACACTGGGCCAAATTGTACTGAGATACTCAGATTGAGTGAATAGTTTTTCTATGCATGACAGGGAAAGAAGCTGAATCTTTTTTAGCCCTTTAATTTAGATGAATTCATTATTTTCAGGTTTGATGTTTATATGCAGTAACTCTATCTTGTTACTTTTGTAGACTATGATGAAAATAAAATACCGGTCTCTTGAATCACTCCTTGAAAAGACTAGGAGAATTTCTCTTATATTTTTCGTTACCAGTACATCAGAATTTTGACTATATTTGCTTATAGACATCCTGGCTCTTAAATGACCACCACGTCTGGAGAGGAAGGACTGCGAAGGTACCAACACTCAGATAAGAGCTTTAGGGAGGGAGACTTTTACTTCCTAACTAAAGTTGTCACTTCTCCCTGTCCCCTGCCAGGCACTTATACACATAACTTAGACAACCCAGATAATCTATTTAAGAAGGGTGGTGTTAAAATGAACTGTCCTCTATGGTAGCTGTCAAGATGTGTGCTTTTCCAAATAAACCTGAAGAATCCATTGATTCCAAGCCCAGACTTTTGATGCCAGGAGGAGTTTATAGCTTTATCTCTTTTTGCCAGTCCATTAAAGGAATACATTTAAACAACACAGGCTCTCTCTTCAAGTTTGCTTTCTGACACAGAATGAGAATATTTGTTTTCTAATTAGTAACAGAAGCATTTTGTTGTTGTTTTTCTTATTTTGGATTCATTTATCTCTTCTGATGTGTAGCCTGGGACGCAGTAGATTTACGAACAAATTTACAGACTTGTCCTTACTGTCTGATAGTTCTCCTGGCTCTTATGAAATTTTGTAATACATGACATGACTTGTCATTTTTCAGGATGTTTATAATGAACCAACTGTTAGTGATTAAAGTTTTTTGTGTTATACAATTTTTTATTATTATGGCCTATGTGTTAATAAGCCTTTCAGCTGAGTCCAGATATTTTTATTTAACACAAACATGACAATATTTTAGCAGCTTAGAAACTCAAAAAACAAACATACCTAGAGTTGCATATAAAGTCTCCATTTATTAAACAACAAAACAAAAGAAGACAGAAATTCTTCAGGTCCGTCAAATGGTTTAACTTGCCACATGTTAGGTGGATAGGCCTGCTGCTTCTTCCAGGGGAGGGGATGGCAAAAAGCTGTTAAGGAGGCCTGGTGAGAAAAGAGTAGAGCCATGTGAAATGTCAGGAAGCTGGAACCTGTGGAGAAGGAAAGCCAGTTAGACATTTCTGGTGGTGTAGTACCTTAAAGAATTTTTAGAAGAGTGGGTGGTCTCTTTTCAGTTGTTTGCTGTTTTAGCACAAAGGTCTTTTGTCACCCCAAATTCTAAGCAAAGACCACAACACAGTTCCTCTTAAAAAAGGACCGAACACACATATGTTCATCTTTTCTTTCTGTAGATCCCACTTTTTAGAAGACTGAAAGTAAAGTAGTTCCAGAAAATGGGGATGACCACCAATAGCATAAGTTGGCATGTTGAAAAATCACTAGTATGTAGAAAGAAAATGAGAAGGTGACCAAAAAAAAAAAAAAAGCCAAGGAAACCACTCTCTCTCATGAGGGAGATTTCAGTGAATCTCTAAGTTTGGTATCGACACATGTAGAAAGCAGTAGTGGGTTGTGGGTAGTGATCAAATAGTAAGCTAGTGAACTAGAGAAGGAAAAATATATGACTAGTGGACTCTTTCCTAATCTCCAATGGAAGGTGAGGTAGGGAGAGGCCTTATTTTTTCCCAAGGCTAAAACCATAGAATTCTCCAAATGAAGGGATGAGCTGCATGAGGAAGGGCCCTCATGAGAAAACTAGGGCCTTCAAAAGAAGGTTAGAAGAAGTAATGCGCTTCTCCCAAAACATAGTGATACAGAGGAAAAACCAAACAAATGAGACATTACTCAGCCATGGGTCAAATGCACTAAAGTTGTTAGTGTTTTAGTAAAACTGTCCTTATTTGGACCCCGACCCTCTACCATTCTATTTCCTCTGATTCAGAGGAGAGGACTAATGGGAAAGCACACCTGCTCACAAATACAGGAAAACCTGTTGGTTACCTGTACTAAATAATGGAAACATTGGCTATAATTGAATGGTTTGACATTTTAACAATAATAACACACGAAGGACACAGATGACCTAGTCAAAAATGAAACAAAGAAAAAAACACCTGACCTCATGGAAAAGAGTTCATTTAGAAAACACACATGAAGTCTTATAAATATTCTTATTATTCCTGAGAAATATTTAAGAGGTAGTCATTATCAATAAATACCGGATTCAAATTTCAGTGGGCTGAGTGAAGGTGGGCTCAGTTGATACAGTGGAAAAGAAAGACCCAGCATTTTCCCAGATAAAACAGCTAAAAGAAAATAAAAAAATAATCAGCTACTTAATAAGCACCTGCTGTGTTGCAGGCACTGTTTTAGACTCTGGGGATATAGCAGTGAACACAATATTATAGATCAAAAAATCTTCCCTCGTGGAACTTACATTGTAGTAAGAGTGACACGTAAAACATATATATAGTGTGACAGATGGTAGTAAGTGTTATGGAGAAAACTGAGTTATGAGAAGAGTATGGCATAGACCAAGGGAGGGATATGATGGGGTATTGGGGTTCCCTCCCTCCTGTTGGAGGATTAGAATCTGGGAGTTGAGGCATCAATTGGAAATCTGGAATTTTTAGTGGTGACCATCGAACTTGTTTGTATGATCTTAATTGAAGCTGGAGATTTGAGGGGGTGGGGTTGGTGACATAATAAAGGGTAGGAATGTAGCCAGGAATGTGTAGAATTCTGAGATTCCCCTCTTTATTTCCTCCCTCCTTCCCTCCCTTTATATTATGTATTGGTTTTGGGTGTACCGCTTAGTGGTCAGACAATGTATACTTTACATAGTGCTCTCCTTGATATTTCCAGCACCACAGCTGGCACCACACGTAATTTTTACCATATTATTGACCAAATTTCCTGTGCTTTACTTACTTCCCCCTTACTCCTTCCTTTAGTGATGTGGACGCTGGGGATGGGGTTTATCTTTAGAATCGACAACTTTTTCTAGACTCCTGCCCTTGGAGTTGTAGACATTCTTTGGAGGTTGTTACCTATTACTTTTGGGGCTCCCTTAGAGTCCTAGGAGTTCTGAGGCTCCAGAGTCATATTAAAAATCATGGAGATTGTATCTAAAACTCTAATAGGAGTTCTGGAATCAAGACTATGGAGACAAGCTCTAGAACATTTTTCTGAACTAAAGAAAAATTGAAGTATCTGATTGTACAGATACTAAGGCCAAGAAAGGTTGATAGAATGACTGATTAATGTATCTGAGTGAAATATCAGATTGCAAGAATAAGGAGAAAACTTGAAACATTTCACAGAGAAAAGCAATATTGTCTACAGAAAGATGAGAAATCAGGTAGCTATAATGTTCATCACACAGAGCCCAGCAAATAGGGGGCATTTTCTTTAAATTTCTAGAGATAGTGATAAGACAAATTCTATTATTTAGGCAAAATATTAAGAGAGGGTATGAGGGCAGCTTAAGAATTTTTCACTTGTGAAAGAATGCCTAACAGCCATCTCCCTCCCTCCCTCCCTTCCATCTACATATCTCCCTCTACATACATGTATATATGTGTAAGTGTGAATGTATATCTCACAATCATGTTAGGAGTTCCTCTAATTAAAAAAAGAATAGAATGGAGTAGCTGACTATACCTCAGAAATGAAGAAAACAAGAATGACATTAAATCAGTGCTTTTCAAAATGTGATTTCAAAATAGTGGTGGAATGTGAGATGGTATTAGATGTAAAAAGTTATACATTATTGTATTGTGTATTGAAATATACAATACATTAAATGCTCATTTAACATTGTTGATATGCCCTTAGAACTGTAGTGAAATAATGTATAATGAAACCAATTTTACCATGAACTAATTCCTGTCTCGTCAACATTATAACAAAAAGACATTGAATGAAATGACTGTTTTTGAGGGAGTACTATACCTCAAATATGATTTCTTGTATAGTGCTTAAGACAACCCTAAAATAAGTGATAATATAAGATTGTCTATTGAAAAAATTATAGTAAGGTGAAAATTAAATGATATTTTAAATTTAATTCAAAGCTTATTATTTGATGTTTTAATGGCAATGACAAAAACTCAAAGCAACAGTTAGCAGTGATTGATTCTAGAGAGTAAGGCTTGGTGGTAGAAAAAGAGGCTTTTATTTTTAATGTCATAACTTTGCATACTTTTTTATCATGTAAACTTGTGTTTAAATTAGCATGAGTAATTAAAAAATTCTCATTCATCAAATGATTGATTAAACAATTACATAGTGTGAAGGGATGGATAAAGGATTTGGATTCTTGATTTTTACATCTTCAGCGTTGGCATTCTTTCGATACTTGGTGAAATGTCAAGAAATTTCAGTTCTGAATAACAGTGATGGCTTGAAATGCCTTATGCCTGTGATGTGAGTTTGGTCAGTTTTATGTATTTTTTTCTTGTCGCAGCTCTGTGTACTTTATCACCATGTTTATATAAATCCAATAAGAAGAAAGTCCCTTAATTCTAAACATAAGGTATTTAGACGATAAAGGATTTGGGTTTTTTGGGTTTTTTTGTGGCTATTTTCTGGTAATCCTTATGTTATTTATTATAGGATGTAAAAGAATACCCTGACTATACCAAAAGTAACTTATCTTCATTGAAAATAGTTTTGATAATGAATTTAAATGAATAGAAATGCTTGATTAATATTTTAAAATTGATATTACTTAAATATGTTTATAAGCACCATATTTGTTTAGCTCTCATTTTTGATGAGGTCCAATTTGCATTTCTGTTATGCCTTGGATGTTCCTTATATGAAATGAGTATATATTCCTCATGCTTTACTCGTAAGTTTAATCATTAGAACCAAAGCCTTTTTTTCAATTTTTTCACTTTCAGCTTTTAAATAGCTAGATGTTTCAGGTGTATTTCTACATGTTCAGCTTTTATATCTATTAAGTCTGCTGCTGCATAGTATTGCAACTCTTGTGGTGAACAGTTGCTTAAGTATAGCTACTAGAACAGATCTGTGAAAGCAGATACCCACACTTAACACAGTCATTTATTGGATCAGTAAACTTAATACAGTGACGGCTAACTTTCCTATTGTTTACATCCCTTGAAAAAACACACACACATCTATCATTCTCCTCTATTCCATATCTTAATTTATCTTAGCTTATATAAAATTGGCTCAAACTTACAAAAATTTTAAACATTACATTAAAGAAATCCCTTTATCACATGCATTTATAAAGCATCAAAGATTTGGGTTGTAGTCCTACCTGTGTTGCTCGAAATGTACGCTCCTTCTGACAGTTCTGCTGTTACCGAACTCCAAGGGTTCACTGGCTGGGGTGTTCTGTTAATGAGATGTGGTTGCCACAGATGCTTTTATTTACTTGCAACAGGTAAAGGAGACAGGGCATTTACATCCAAAGCTCTGCCTCCTCCAAGGGAGGCTTAGCCATTGTTATATATACTATTTGGTTAGTTACATGTTAATTTTTTTTGAAGTTGGCTACACTTACCAGGTTGGGTTCCCATTAAGCTTATCCTGTTTACAGCTGCATCAGAAAAATACTGTGCTTCATTTTAACATTTAGCAAGAATAGCATTAGTAACAACTGCGCAGACCTTGCCAGGCCTTGAGACCCTTGTCCTGTGTAACACTATGAATTTATTTAAAAGTAGTTCTAGGGACCCTTGATAAGGAAGCAACAGCCTCACTGCAAACCATATTTCTTGCTTTTTTTTTTAGACTAGTCTTTAGTCATAAAAGAAGAGACTTTGAACACTATCCATTTCAGGCTGCACAATAGGCACTTTGTGTGTACTTTGTCATTTATGGCTTTTTAAATTAGGTGGTATCTACATTTTAAAGATAAGTCAAGAGGCTAAAACATCAGAATTTATACCCTGAAGCATTTGAAATCTACAGTGTTTCTTTATAAATTAATTATCAGATGGCCCTTTGGAAAGTGGAAAGAATGTGAGATTTTAGACTTGGACAATGTGGATATGAACATCTAGCTCAGCCACTTAGTTGATTTGTGATTTGGTCAGATCATTTTTTTTTTCTGAGTATTTAGTATACTTATTTATGATATGAGAATATTTATAAAGTAAAAATCACATTTGACTATATAAGTGGAAGTGCTTTGAAATTGAAACTAATAAATATCTGTTATATTATTATTATTATTTTATTTATTTATTTATTTTTAGAGAGAGGAGAAGGAAGGGAGAAAGAACAATGTATGGTTGCCTCTCACATGGCCCTCACTGGGGACCTGGCCTGCAACCCAGGCATGTGCCCCAACTGGGAATTGAACTGGGACCCCTTGGCTCCCAGCCCGCGCTCAATCCACTGAGCTACACCAGCCGGGCATAAATATCTGTTATATTATTATTAATCATTATAAAAATTCTATAAGGCAAGTTGGGATATTGCCATCATTGTTTACTTGCATTTGTAAATGAGAAAATTGAAGTGAAGAATTTAAGTGACTTGCAGTAGATCCCATTCAAGAAGCCAGAGCTGCTGACCTAAATTTTAGCATCCTTTTAGATATCACGTTGTCTTTAAATAGACCATTTCCTACATTTCTAGGTTACTAGAAAGAGTATGTGTATGTCTAAGTGTGTCAATTTTACACATTTTTAAAGTTAAAAGGAAATTAACTTTCTTGGCAGGAATTTGTTTTTGGAATTAAGTGCAAAAATAATCAAGGTCCAAGAGCCTGCTTTTATACCCTACTCTTCACTCTTGCTCAAACCAGAGCTTTATATTGCTCAGTTAAGAAAGCTGTGTGCTTCTACTCTGAGCCAGCTACTCCGTTAGATCTTGAAGAAAGCAGATGACAATGTTGAGACAGTGTTGAATATGAAGAGTCAAACTCAATGTCTAGATACAGGGGTGTCCAATCTTTTGGTGTCCCTGGGCCACACTGGAGAAAGAAGAGTTGTCTGGGGTCACACATTAAATACACAAACACTAGTGAAAACTGATGAGCAAAAAAAGATTTTAAGTGAATTTATGATTTTGTGTTGGGCCACATTCATAGCCATCCTGGGCTGCATGCGGCCTGCAGGCCAAGGGTTGGACACCCCTGATAGGAGAATCAGTAATTTAGCAACTGAAGTGTAGATCACTGTGTTTTTAACTTTACTGAAGAAGTATTAAAAATGTGGTAAGAAAGAAGTACATGGTAATAAAAAATGTAGATAGAATCCCTGAAAAAAAAAATGAAAATAATGTGAAGCTGATGAAGTATAATTTTAAAGTCAGACTTTCCTTAAGTACATTCTTGAAAATGTGCATACATACAACTATAAAAAATATGGATTAACTACAAGTTAGAAGGGGCTTCTATTCACAGAAAGTTAAGAGAGACTAAAGTCTCCTATGAATCTTTCTCTTTTTGCACAAGCTTTAATATCCTTCTAGTATTTCATATATATTTTTCAAAAGTATTTCTTTTCTTTCCAAGTCAACACACAAGTGATTGCCTTGATGCCAGTGAGCATCTGATGGAATGAAAGACATGCACCTGTGAGCATACTTCATGAATTCACATAGTTTATGAGACCTTTGTTTTAACTAATGTGATGCATTTTTTCATTTTTAAATGAAATACTAGGGCAGTTCAATAAGCTATTCAGATAATTGCACAAACACTGCCTAATTAGATATATTGTATCACAGGCTACAAAATGTGTGTGTTAATCAACTGAGGTATAAAAGTTTAAATTCGCCATATGAGAGGTTGTTCAGAAGGGTTAATATATAATATATGTAAGTTTAGTTTACGGATTTGGGATTTTCCTCTCTTTTTTGTGGGGAGGGGATCTTCCTCTCTTTATGTAACTGTAATAGAGTGCAAGTACATTTTCATGTTTATGTACTGTAATTATTTTGTAAGTTGTGGTTTGGCAAAAGTGTCAATTTTCTTGTTTTAGACTACCCTGACAGACATATTAAACTATGCTTTTATCATTTGATCCTATAATGTGAGGATTTACGAATGTTATTGCTAGCATTTGGTGAACATTATTATGCTGTGTGAAGGAAAAAGGACCCATTTAGTTTACATTTCCCAAGGTTTGCTAATGGTTGCTGAATTACTCAGCAGAAATTGTAATCCACACAGTTTTAGAGAGAAAATACCCATAACTTCTGGATGGACTCTTTTAAGTGAAATTGTTTCATCAAATTGCTGGGCATGTTACCACAGTTCTGAGGAATGCTAGTGTCTAATTTTTAACCAGAATACATTGTACATTAATATGCATATCTAGAGATGTCACCTACAGTGAGCCATCTGCAGCCAAACTGCTGTTAGTGGAGGAAGTGGTGTGGTTTGGGCAGTCCTTGAATAACAGAAAGCGTATCTGTTATCAGACTTTAGCTTGATTTCCTCTGTATAATATCATATATTACATTATTATCTAATATGTATTATATGATTATATTTTCTATGTCATTCAAGGTAATATACTATAAATAATGCATTCAATAAATATTAGGACATAATTTGATGAGAAATAGAAAAAGAAGTTTACAATACTTTATCATTAAATAATATCTGAAATTTTCTTAGCATCCAGTACAGGGATAAGAGTAATCCCAAGAAGTGGTCACTCTGTTTAAGAGTCTATGTGAAGAGAAGAGAGGAGATAATTGGGAAAAACATGTAAAACATTGAGATTAAATGTTGTGGTTCAGACTATTGTTTTAATGGGAGAAGGGGCAAACTTAATTGATGATGGGATATTAAGTGATAAAGGAGGAAATTCAGTGTGGACCATAAAGGATGGATAGCAATTAGATATATGGGAGAGAACAAATTAGACTGTGAATTATAACTCATGTAAAGAGAATGAGATGTGGTGATTGCTGGGGGCAGGGGGTATAAGGGGACTAAATGGTAATGCAAAAAATACAATAAAAATGAAATTAAAAAAGGAGAATGAGAGTTGTACTTGAATGGAGTAAACGGTACATTTAGATGTCATCATTTGCAGAGAAGTTTAATTGTGATGCATCAAGAACAAGGAACCAACAGCTTTTATTGTGAAGGACAAGATGAAAGCATGATTGAAGAGGAGTGGTTTGAGGGCTAATCTGAGTGGTGTGAACACCAGCAAATAAAAAGTCCATGCGCCTGTTCTTTTGATAGTCCACTAGTCCAAGTACTGTGCTAGGTTGTTGAGCAGAGATTTCATTATAAGTTTTATATAAATTTCGTGTTTAAAATCTCCATTTTGGACCATATTGAAAGATGAATGTTAGTCATTAAGACTTCTGGACATTTTCTTTTTTTGAGAGGCTTCCATTCAGTTTTGATAGTAAGTAGATTAATAATAGGCCTGAGCAGAAATATGCTTTAATTCTGGAATCCCAACATCTGCCAGTTCACCTCATTGCGTAGATGTATTGAGTTAACTCTCTTGAATGATTATGAAAGACGCACTCTTAAAAGTCAGAATATAACTTTTAGTAATTAATAGTTTTGATATTTTTTGAAAGTGGTACCATTTATTAAAATGCTATATGTGAAGTTCAGTTGAACTTTTAAGTGGTACCTCTTGAAACACCTAAATAAGACGTTTCTGATTATCCGTCCAAAACTTTAGCCAAGAGAATTGTATTACTATATTTTACATCTCTGATACATGACAAAAGGGAACCCAGGAGATTGGTTAAACAGGGAGATGTGTTATAGTAATTATATGCAGGTCTACATTAGAATACAGAGACCTCAGAATTAGCAGAAATCCTGACTGACCACTCTCTTAACCCCATTTATGCAGCATGTTAAATCAGAAGACAATGAATACCTTATGCCTTTGTCTTGTTCTTTTCTTTAGAGCTAATTGAATTAGAATAGGTCATTAAACAATTGTGTCTCCAGACCTTGAATTCTGTAAGGTTATAGGTGGGGAAAACAAAAGATGACTATCTTATTATACTTATTATATAAAATCTAAAATTTAGTACTAGTTGAGGCATATTTATCTAATGCAGTTAGAGTTTTTCACTTTAACACTTGTATATTGAAGGTAAGAGTTCTTCCAGAACTCATCGATACAGTTGTAGGCTTCCCAGGTATTGTTTCTTACATTTCTCCCATCATGTTTGAAAGGGATATGGATGATTAGAGTACAGTAACGTTCGATCTAATAGAGTATAGTGTCAGGGAGTGGGTGCCACTTACGACAGGTGACCTGAGAAGTTCATAAAATATGGGTGGAAGCTCTTGAGAACTGTGGCATGGGGGAGAAGTGATAAGGACTAAAATCTTCTAAGATCCTCATTCATGGCATCAGAGGAATGAAGACTCAATGATGCGGAACTCGGGGAGCCAATTGTATTACAGGCATGGGTACCAGATGGAGTCGGCAGCAAGTATCCAAGGCAATCTTGGTAGTAAATTCAGGTTCATCTCTGCTCACAGTTAGAGATAAACATATTCTTTTGGAAGAGAGACAAGCGGTCATTTTCTCTAGGCAGGGGAAATCTGTATGGTTTGCAGGTGCGGCATTAAGGGGACACTTTCAGTTTGAATCAAAATGGGGACCTCGGGCAGAGGTGTAGACTAGGGTTCTGGGGAGAATGACATGTAAACCAGAAAAGGAAGGCAGGGCCTGTCATTCAGGGTAGGTAAACAGTGGGAATTAGCAGAGTAAATGCAAAAATGCTGTAGCTTGAAGAGGACAAACATTTTCAACTAATTTACTTAATTCAAACCAGCTCAAAAAATATTTGTGAACATCTATCATGTTTCAAGAGTCAGACCCCAGGGAGCAAGAGAAAGACCTACACCAGGAAGTCCTTACCATTTGTTGCTTACAGTGTTTGGGGGGATGGCGATCTAGAAATAGAATTCAGGAAGTGCTTGCATAAGAACACTAACAAAATTGTGTGTGTGTATATATATATATATAATTTCTTGTAAAACATTAACTTTATTTCCTTTCACAGTTATTGGAGAAGCATTGAGGTTTAGGGGGGAGTAGTTCAAGTTATTCCCCTCTGTGGTTGCAGTTCATATTAGATGGAGGTAGAAAGTATTTGAGAAATGACAAAGACCAAATGAGGGACAGTGGCTTTGGAAATGTGAAAGAATGGATGGGAAATTACCTTTCACAAGCAGCACAGACACACTTGGGTAATAATTGAGAATGCAGTAACAATGTGACAGAAATTCGAACTCAGGTGACTGAGAGAGCAAAGGCGCTGTTAATACTTGGTATGCTCCCTGAGTGCATTGCCAAAGAAGAGTAGAAGGTGGCTCATGCTGTTAGTGCTGGGACGAGTGGTGGCCTTTTCCTCAATGTATGGGAAGTTCGTTTTGTTTTTGTTATTTTTTTCTGGTTGAATCAGGAAATTTGAAAGTTCTCCTGTTTTCAGTGCTAGATTATTAAATGCTGAGATAAAAATCATTTCTTTTTTTTTCTTTTCTAGATTTTATTTATTTTTTTAATTACTTTATTGTTGTTCAATTACAGTTATTTGCATCCTCTTCCCTCCCCTCCCCCCTCCCCCCAGCCCCCAAAATCATTTCTATTTTCAACACATTTGGGCAGTAGAGTGAAATAAAAAAGATAGTCTTTCTAAAAAAACAATCCTAAGAGGATAAAAAGCTTTTCATATTGTGTTAACTGTAGACAGTGATTATAACCTGCATTCTAGCAGTGAGGGGGAATATTGAGGGATCACATGTCTTTTATGTAATGTTTTTCAAAATGAAGGAAATGTGGTCATTAAAATGGCAAAAAAAATGATGCAGTGGAGTCTGTTGGAAAAAAATACAAAACAAGGGTGTATTAAGACAAAGCAGAATTCTCTCCCTATGAAGAGGCAGCCACCTGTGATTGCCCCTTCTCTTTCACTAAGTCCCTTACCTGCTTCTGTGGAGATGTAGTCATATACGTTTATACAAGGACACAATGACTTTGTGATGTAGACAGTGTGGAATGTGTTGCCCAGTGTTGATGTAAAGCATACACTAGACATGCCATGGTAGTGTTCCAATTTTACATTGCTTCAAAGAGGGAGTGAGATCCTGCTGGCTAGCTACACATGAAGCTCCAACGTTCACATTGCAAAGAGACTTACTTTTCCTTTTTTTTTTATTGTTCAAGTACAGTGTCTTCATTTTCCCAGCACTACTTTCTCCCACTGCACCCACACCCACCTCCTAAAATTTTAGTGCTAAAACCAAGTGCATCTAGCGATTTTGTTTTTTTGGTGGTGGTGATGGGAAGGAGGATGGAAACAGGCAGGAAGAAAAGAAAGAAGGAATCATGACAATATCATCATCAGAAAATGATGATGATATTCATCATGATGAAAATGATGATATAAAATACTTATTATATATTTATAATAATCTTGAAATTATACTATGCATTACCTTATTTCTTATCTGACTCTTCATAATGTCTCTATGAGGACAGAAATTTTTGTTTTATTTGGTGATATATGCTAAGTAGAAGTCGCTCAATAAATATTTGAATAAAGAAATGAATAAATTTTGCGTTTGGCTATGACACTTGCCAAAAAGAGTAAGAATGATTTAACTATAATGAAAGTCACTGACCCTAGTAGTTTATGATTTAAAGTGATAAATGTGGATACTGATCTCATGTACTATTTTATAGGAAACATATCAATGATAGAGTATAGGTAAGAATTATGCTTTTTATTATATTTTCTTTTTTCTCGCCTGGCTGTATGATTATGAGGTGATGTATCGTTGAAAGCTGTGGAAGAAAACAAGTGAGAAAAATAAATGATAGAACGGTGGAATTGACACTGACAGAAGGGGAGATGGGAGATGGTTGAGTGGGTGGATGCATGATTATAGAGGATTTCCTTCCACCAAGGAGATAAAATGACTTACATTCTAGCTTGCTTTAGTCATGGTACTTGCATAAGTAGCAACTGCTTGATTATGTTTTGGGATTCAATTTTATATATATATATATATATATATATATATATATATATATATATATATAGTGTGTGTGTGTGTATGAAATACTTCAAACATACAGAAAGGTAAAGATTAAAATATAACAAATACATTGGTATTCAACACCCATATTGAGAACAAATGTAATGAACACCCAAGTATCTCTCACCCATATTTAGCAAATATTTTAATTCTACTTTTGGATTCCAATTTTTAAATAGAAATATAACTTGTCAGTTGGAGTTGAAAAAATTTTTTAACCTTCTCCAAACAAAAGTTTGCTTTCCATGAAATTGCAAAATAAGCTTTGTTATACTGGTGTATGAGTTTAAATAATTTTAATCAGTGTGTTTTCTTTTCATTTTAAAGGCATTTTAACGATTAAGAAAAAAGATTCAATATAGGTTTTTTGTTTTTTTTTTTCCATTAAAAAGGCTTAACAGTGTAAACTCTCAAATGACACAGAAATGTTTAATAGTTTAGGAATGATTAGTTTAATTTCTTTCAAAAGTAAATTGTTTGCAGACAAAGAGTATGTTGTTTGCCATTCTAATAACATTTCACGATTTTGTACTGTGGAAACTTTTCTGGTACTTATGCTTCATGTATTTACTTTTTCACCATCTAGAATTGTCTACAAAGAAACACAGTACTAAACTGGTAACGATTACTCTGGGTGGAGAACATTGTATCTTGTAGAATTTGCCATTCTAAATTACTTTGGTACGACCCAAAATTTTGTATAACAAGCATATATTATTTTGAATTGTAAAAGGTACATTAAACATAGGCACTTTTAAATTATCTCCTGAAATACAGTGCCCATTTCAGCAACATCTTTTTTTCACATTGGATGTGATATGAAAAGAGCTGATGCACTTATACCTGGACATGTATATATGTTTGTATGTGTGTGTGATATGTATCTCACTTACATATGTATCTCATCATTCAAATAAATATATTGCTTTTCCAATATAGCCATAAAACTTATAAAGAAACAATATTTTCTGTGTTAATTAGATCATGTTATTTATGCTAATTTGAGGAGGTGCCATTATTGTTATTATTTTTAAACAGAGGATGTTCTCTGTTTAACCCAGCATGGTTAACATTTTTTGTTTTTCACACATTTGGTTATGTCTCTTGGAGGGGGGAAGTAATGCTCTGTTAATTTAAGAAATTAGCAGTGTGTTAATAATTTGACAACCTACTCTGGGTTATGTAATGAAAAACTGTTATGAGCCATCAGGAGAGAAAATATCTAACATAACTTATTAATGGAATCTAATATATGTTATAGTTTGTTTTTTTCTGATATGTGGTTTTCTGTTTCTGGGAGTAATCAAATTTTGAGTAAATCGAAGGCAAAGAATAACAAAATTAATTTTAAAAGAAAAATACAGCTTGTGTCAAATTTTTTATTTTTATTTTCCTTAAACTATAGAGTGGTTAGGTCTCTGAGGTTCATTAATTATATTTTAATGTAATAATCATTTGAATAAAATTTAATTTAAATAATTTGATCTATATTTTATGTTTTTCATGAGAGATATAGTTTCAGATGGTACCATGCATTTTGAAAATGTTTTTACACTGTTGTTTTCTTTTTTAATCTCACTGACCATTGTTTTACTTTAATTCTAGGTGAAAGAGTGGCTCTGTTTAAACTGTCAGATGCAGAGAGCTCTAGGAGGTGACCTGGCTCCAATTCCATCGTCACCCCAGCCCAAACCGAAGACAGCCCCGGTTCCCCCAGCGTCAGTGGTGAGCAAACCATCCCCACAGTCACAGCAGGTTTCTCCAAAGAAGGATCCTGCACCAAAGCAGGACATCTCCAAGGCACCTGAGTCTAAAAAGCCCCCACCACTAGTGAAGCAACCAACCCTTCATGGTTCTCCCCCAACCCCAGCCAAGCAGCCTCCTGTGGCAGAGTCCTCATCCAAGCCAGCCCCTCCCAAAGAGCCTTCTGTCCCATCTGAGCAGGTCAAGGTCCCCATGGCTGATGAGAAACCAAAGCAGCCTAAGATGGCAAAGTCAGCCGCAGACATTGTGTCTTCTTCGTCAGCAGCAACAAGACCTGATATTCCAAGCTCCAAAGTGCAGTCACAAGATCAAGAGAAAACCACTGTTCCTCTAAAACCAGACTCTGCCAAACCCTCACAGAGTTTTCCACCAACAGGAGAAAAAGTCACCCCATTAGACTCTAAAGTCATACCTCGACCTGCATCAGATTCGAAAATCATTTCACATCCTGGACCTAGTGTGGAAATCAAAGGTCAGAAACAGGTTGATCCAGTTCAAAAGAAGGAAGAACTCAAGAAAGCACAAACCAAAATCAGTCCCAAGCCAGATGCCAAGCCAATGCCAAAAGGGTCACCGACACCTCCGGGCCCACGACCTGCCACTGGCCAAACTGCCCCCCCATCTCAACAGCCACCAAAGCCTCAGGAGCAGTCAAGACGTTTTAGTCTGAATCTGGGAAGTATTACTGATGCTCCTAAATCACAGCCCACCACTCCTCAGGAAACTGTGACTGGGAAACTCTTTGGGTTTGGAGCATCAATCTTCAGCCAGGCATCAACTCTCATTTCCACAGCAGGCCAGCCTGGATCTCATTCACAAAGTGGGCCAGGGGGGCCAGCAAAACAAGTCCCTTCTCCTTCACAGCCGCCTCCTTCTCAGGGGCCACCCAAATCTACCAGTCAGGTGCCTCCAGCACCTGCAAAGGCAATGCCTGTGAAAAAGGAAACAAAAGCTCCAGGAGCTGAAAAGTTAGAGCCCAAAGCTGAACCGGTCCCATCAGTAAAAAGAACAGAAACAGAAAAGAAGCCCCTGCCCGTTAAGGATAGCAAACCTTCAACAGCTGAGCCTCAAAAGGCTGCCCCGCCCCCAAAACTGGAGAAAACCACCAAACCAGAATCAGCCTGTCCTCTCTGCAAAACTGAACTCAACATAGGTTCTAAGGAGCCTCCTAACTTCAACACTTGCACTGAATGCAAGAATCAAGTGTGTAATCTCTGTGGATTTAACCCTACTCCACACCTGACTGAGGTAAGCAATATTTATATTACATATGGATGCAAATTTATTGTATTTATTATTAAATATTGTGTTAGCCAAATTTCTGAGCAGAAAATACATTTCCAGTAAAGAAAGCAAATCAATATTAGTATCTTAGAATAAGGTTCAATTACTTTTTATAGGTTTTCTTACTTATTAAAAGTTATAAGTATAATTTATAGTTTTCTGGGTTAATGCACCAGAAGTAAGAAGATGAAATAAGCTGACAACTTAAGATAACAATTATCCTAATTCTTTATGAATTAACCACCTGTAACTTTGGAGGACTATCTGGTTTTCACTAATACACATCAAATAAGAGAAGTAATTTACTATTTCTAATATTTTCAGTTTATTTATTACATAAAAAAAAAGTTTGGTTGCAGACCCATAGAAAACATGAGATCATGAGAACTTTGTGAAGGGAATAATATTGTCTCCTAGAAAATGTCAGTTCAAATATATTATGTCTAGACTTTTTATCATAGCTCAAACAGCTCTGTTTGAGCTATTATCTGGCATAAATATAATAGTATACTTTATTAAGAACTGTTGTTATGGATTATATAAATAGATATGGATTTAGCTGACTAATCTCAAGGAACTTTTTTTTAATGGAACAAGAATAATTGTTCCAATGATCAACAGAAGAAAAAAGCAAGCAAAACATAACCAGAGACATTGAAATTAAGAACAATCTAACAATAGCCAGGGGGG
>PVJI01004109.1:0-21601 GCA_004026765.1 Micronycteris hirsuta | reverse complement strand
CGTTGTTTCAGTGTGAGTGAGTGTGGGTGTGTGAGAGTGCACCCTTGGATGGAAGCATGTCCTGTCCAGGGTGGGTCCCGCCTTGCCTTCTGAGCTGGGATGGGCTCTGGCCATTAAAACCCTGCACTGAATAAGCTGGTTGGAAAATCATGGTCTTAACTTTTATTAATCTTTCTTAAATGTCTGTATAACTCACATTTATTTCAGTATTTAATATTAGAAGTGTTTTGGGTCTTTATTTAAAAGTCTGGTGATGTTTTTGTGACCAGAAACATGCTGTAGGAACTTAGCTCGTGTTTATAAATTAACCTAGGGTAAAATTTATTCTGTTATATGTTGTTTGCCTAAGGTTACAGTTTCTAAGAACCTAGGGACATTGTTAAGTGAGGACTTACTGTACAACTGTATTCATTTCATAGATTTAGAAAACTGTACCATTTAATGAGTAGCCATGTGGTATCAACACCATTAAGTTAATTTAAATAGTTGCAAAACAAACTATACCACTAAAAACAAAACAATAATATCTGTGTTTAAAGTGTATTTTGGGTACACTAAAAACATATGTCTGTATTACAGAGGGATAACTATAACATATATATACATGTATATATTTATATGTATGCATTTGTACCAATTTTGTGTTTGCAGGTATGATATGAGAGCCCTGAGTAGAGACACAATAAACCTCTCACAAAAATCATTGATTTTCTTTGTGTGTTGGTCAATTATATTTTAGGGGTGGTAATTTAGAAAGGAGATTTCTTGAATAAAGTAGAGAATTATCAAGGGCATGTATGGAATTTTAATAGTTTGAAAATATAAATGGTATCAAGTTTTTAAATGGTTTAGGTGAAGTATAATTCTAAATACGATCAGTGAAATTTAGATAATCTGTCATTGTTTAGATTTTTGTGGTAATTTCTTTGAATTTGGAAGATCATGTTTCAGAGGAGAAAAAATTTTGATGTAACAAAGCAGTGGGTTAGTGTTCCTGGCTAAATTTGAATATGCTAATCTGCAAGAAGTTTTCAGTTAGTATAAGGTCTTAATGCCTTCCGGTCTCTAGCTAAAGTCCATTGGCTGATCAGGCGTCAAGGGACTGAGTAATAAAGATGAGTTGAGTTAATCCATGTTCAAATAGTTTTTATTATTATTACTTAAACTACTTTAGAGGACGGGATGAAGGGGTTAGTTGAAGAGAAAGGCACATTTTATTTGCATATGTGTGTGTGTGTGCATATATGTACATATATATCCAGGAAATTGTAAATGTGGTATGTAGGCTTAACTTGTGGTGCTATCGCAGTATTCACACTACTAATCTCTCTTTATTTTGAATGATTAGGAAAGCATATCTCCTTGATCCTTGTTTTGTCTTTATGGTTTCTTCATTCTGTATGTGATATTTTTCCTGTGATCCAGTATTTTCATTGTAGTTTTAGAAAACACATTCTATTTCAAATTTTATGCCTGCAATACAAAGATATGGTATTCCTTAAGAAAGGATTAAACTATTTCCATTTATTTTCCTACTGAAACACATGTAACTCCACTATAAGCCTCTGCTTCCACTGCGCTAATCACTGTGAGGCATGACTTTTTCTGTGTTGGTGCCGCTCCGCCCTCCCCTGGAGCTGTTCTGCTCCTCTGGGGGCCAGGAGAGCTGGTCCTAGTTTGTCATGGGTTAAGGAGCTATCCATAGTATTTCTCCTTCCTCCCCCGGTAAACAAAAACACACACCTGTCTCGGGGGTTGTTTCCTGTATTTCACACCCAACACCCCCCACGACACCTGTGGAGAGCCAGGGCTGCCTGCAGGGTCCTGGGGTGCAGCCAGGCTGCGGCTTAAGCCTTATGGTTTACCTGTTTGTTGCCCAGTTTGTATAAATGACACTATAATTCATTAACCTCCGCTGGGAAGGAACGGTTGTTTTAGGCTTTAATTTCTGCCAACTCAGGGAATATTTTACCTTGGAAGGAGTTTTAAAATCAGCTGTAAGGCTTCCTGAAAAAGCTAGATTATAGAATTTGGAAGCATGGTAAGAAAAACAACCTAAATTGGCAACAAATTTACCTAGTGAATTTTAATCATTCTGGTGCTGTTAAAATGCAAAAAGGAGTCAAAGTACTCATAGTGGGTATTTATTTTATTGGGTTACTATCCTGTTTAAAAGTAACTTTTTACTACAAAAATAAGACTTAAATTATATTTCTTCAGGTTTCAGGGAGTCCTAGAATCATGCCTTTGCCTTTTTAGTAAGATCATTAGGCATGGCCTAAATGATGTAGGAATAGCCAGCATGTATTTGTCACTTTGCTTCTACTACAACTTGTCACTAGGCAACAAATGGGCCTTTTGAACCAATTAAGACACAGTGTAAAGATCCTTCAGATCACTACTCTCCAGCCGGGGAGGCTTCTGTGTTCCGTCAGGTAGAAGGCCTAAGGGGATGCTCTGCATTTCTGTTTGTCCAACACACAATGCATGCCTTTATTTTAAAGATCATTATTTAAGACGTTGAAATCATATATCTGTTACTAAAAAAGCATTTAAGCACACACAAATATATACATGTGAAAAGTTAGAGACCGAAAATGATAAAAATCAAAATGGAGAAAAGAATTCTGATTAGTTTCAAAAGAATTGCATATAATGGAGATCTGCATTTTGAGTAAAAATTTCTGTCATGTATGGCAAAAAGGGACACTTGATGGCACTTTCTGACCAACATAAAAAATTGGTAGATTTGTCTGTAGAAACAAGATTTTTAGTTATTAATTTTTAGGAGAAATTTGATATAATATTACATTTTTATTAAGTGATATTTAGTTGAAAAATCTAAATGTGGATTTAAGATAGAAACATTTTTTTAATAAATTTAAACAAAAGAATAATTTCTTTATTAGTTTTTTAATGCATTTTATAGTTAATATTCTACTCTATATAATAGTTCAGTATCGCAATATTAACATATGATTAGATATCATTAAGTGATTCTTAAATATTATATAAAATTACTAAGTATTACCGAGTATTATGGATATGTGTTTTTTTCATACACATTGTCCACATATCAAAGATTTAGGTCATTTCAATTTTTTAATTTTAAATAAGATAGCATGTTTGGATATAAATAGGTGTCTTTTTAAACTGCTTCCCAAGAAACACTGTTTAGTACTAGGGTTACCAAATTAGGGGATAAGGACCCTGAAGTATCTAATTCTCTCTGGAGATGTGATAGCAGTTGACATTGTCACTACTAGCATATGTGATTGCTTTCATACTGTAACTTCTCCAAACTTGAGTAATATCATTTAAAATGGTATTTGTTAGTTTGGAACTCTAAAGGTGTTATAATATTGTTCCTTTGATTTGTATTTCTTTGATTACCAGAAATTTTATTTAGATACAAAATGTAAACAGATAATTCTAATTATAATCCAAACAAATATTGTATAGACATTGTAGGATAAGGTAAACTGATATCAATAATGTGGCTATTTTTTATTTTATTTTTGTTTTTTTTAAGATCTTATTTATTTGTTTTTAGAGAGAGGGGAAGGGAGGGAGAAAGAGAGGGAGAGAAACAGCAGTGTGTGGTTGCCTCTCACATGGCCCCCACCGGGGACCTGGCACACAACCCAGGCGTGTATCCTGACTAGGAATCGAACCGGGACCCTTTGGTTCCCAGCCCGCGCTTAATCCACTGAGCTATACCAGCCAGGGCAATAATGTGGCTATTTTTTAAAAACTTTACTGGGGCTGGTATTCGACTAAGCATATGTACAAGGCATCATACCACACATTTTACTCACAAAAACCTGTGGGGTAGATCTTACAGCTATTTTAGAGATCAGGAGAATGAATACAGTGAGGTATAGTTGTGAAGCCACGGACATGATTCAGAGGCTGAGCCAGTGCACTCTCCTATACTATGTCCTAGTAACCAGGGAACTAGGTAAAATTGATACTTGTTTTGTGCTCTCCTACCTATAAGTTGTGTCAGTTGCTAATTAGTAAGGCTTTAATAAAATTAAATTTCATAATATGTGCACCAAAAGCAAGTAGCATCGGGGGGGCCCACAGAATAATGGTGACTGTATTACATGCTTGAATTTGTAAGAACGGGCAGATTAAGAGGTTCAGAAGCAAAGAAGCCAGCATCATTACACCAGTTTTGTTCCCAGTTAAGTCCACTGATTGGTCAACATTTATAGGTGAAAGCATATGGCTGAATGATGAAATACTATCCCTGACTTCTTCTAAAAAAAAAAAAATCGTCATGAGAGAGCGCGAGAGCGAGGTCTGTTTTGCACACATTCATTGGTTGCTTCTTGTATGTGTCCTGACCAGAGATTGAACCCACAACCTTGGCGTACTGGGACAATGCTCTAGCCATCTGAGCTACCAGGCCACGGCAGTTCCAGCTTTCTTATATAATGAGTGTGAGGGCGTAAAATATACTTGCTTCAGCTATAAGATATACTATTTTATTCTGGCCAGTGCATACAAAAACTTTATTCCCTGAAAATGATGAACATCAGTGCGCTCCATTGGTGTTAGTGGTAGTTGTTAATCTTTCCTTCTACCAACATTTTTGTGTGGCCTCCTTTCTTACATCTCAGGAGTGGAATTGCTGGATCATAGGTTATGCGTATTTTAAATTGGTTCTCCACAGCAGTGGTATTAATTTATATTCTGACCAAGTTTGCCTGCATGCTACTGTTTCTTTAGATATGCATTTTCTGATAAGATAGCCACTAGACAAATGTGGCTAATGAGCACTGTGGCTAGTTCAAATTAAGTTTAAGTGTAAAAAACACATTGGCTTTCAAAACCTTAACATGCAAAAGTGTAAAATATCTCATTAATAATTTTATGTTTATTACTTTTATATAAGGCTTTTCTTCCTTAAACATTGCCATTGCTACTGCTTTTTCAATCATGTAACTTTACATTTGCATATGCATGCACAATGGTGTACTGCTGTGTAGGACATTATTCTTTCTCTCTGTACAAGGAAAACAAGACTATATTTGTTGCTTCCACAGCTCTGTCTCCTCGTGTTAGGCAAGATGGCTGGGTTGTTTTTTTTTTTTTTTTTTTTTTTGCACATTCTACTAAGTAGATTCTACTAAGGTGTTTGGATTCTCATCTCAAGACATATACTACTGATGCCTGGCCTGGTCCGAGGAGCAAAATTCTCATGTCCTGCTAATTATCAGTAAGAAACGAATTTACTATTTATCAGCATCAGGGTATTTTCTGTTCACTACTGACCTCTCTGGTTCCAAATGTTTTCTCTTTTAGTTACTTTTTTTCTCTTTTAGTTCTTTTCAGAACTCTTAGGTCTTTCTGTAGTCTCCCTGTGGCCCTGGGCGAAGAATCATCATTTTTAAAGTCAGTTGCTACCAGCAGACTCAGCAATACAGAATATTAGAGCTTGAATATATCATCTGGGCCACTGTTTCCTTTCTTTTCTTGATTGCCATTCATTTTACTTATAAAGCTCTATTCTAATAATTTGAATTATAAAAGTAGTATTCTTTATTACAGGCCATAAAGTAATAAGGTTTCTGGAGAAAAATGAATGTCTTTCTCTTCTGCATATGCTTCATGTTAATGATTTGCCATTTATTCTGACATGTCTTTTTTTGTTGTTTTTCTTTTGAATTTTTATAATGGTTATACAAACAGTAAAAATGTAGAAAAATTTGAAATTTTTAAGAAAAGGTTTATAGGATAGTTATGTTTTTTTAAAGTAATGTATTTATTTTGAGCTGAGCATGTGACCTAACTGTAAATCTATATTTTTGGTTGTTGGTGCCTTTATTTTTATTTAATTTTTAAGTTTATTTTTAATTTTACAGCAAGAGAAGAAAGGAGGGAGTAGAGACGGGGGGGAGGAGAGAAAGAGGCAGACAGACTGACAGACAGACAGAAACATCGATTTGTTGTTCCACTTGTATTTATACATTCATTGTTTCCTGTATGTGCCCTGACTGGAGATTGAACCTGCAACCTTGGTATATTGGGATGATGCTCTAACCTACTGAGCTACCCAATCAGCATGGTTGATGCCTTTATTGATACTTAAAGATCAAGATGGAGTTAAAACAGGAAGATAAAAAATATTAGTCTTGATGTGGCTTCTTCTTTATATCCTTAGTAATAGGAGTTCTGTTTAGCTAGTCTTCAGATGGTTCTGCAGGTGTATTGTTCTGTAATTTAATTGTAATTTTGATGTGGTAATGGCTGAAGGTGAGCAAAACATTTATCTACTCTGCCATCTTGACCAGAAGCCTACATATTTTTTATTGAGTTCTTTTTTTCACAAAACTTTATATGTTGGACAGTCTTTCAAATGAACAGTCATTGACTTACCTCATGCTATTTATGAGTAAATAGCTGTGCAGTATTTGAAATGACTATATAGAATTCATTCTCCAAAAATTTTGTGAGTCTACGGTATGCCAAGCATGGATTTTGTGAGAGTCCATTGCATGTCAAGTGGCTGGTGCTACGGAACTTGTGTTCTAGTGAGGTAGAGAGATAGTTTTTCAAGACAAATAATACATTTGTAAATTAAATTTTATATAACAAGGCAATAAGTACTGTGAGCAAAAGAAAAAAGAGAGAAGAGTAAGAAAACTTTGTGTTATGGGAGATGGGCAAGTTGTTCTTCTAGTATAGGACTTTATTTAACCAACAATTTAAATTTATTTTACCACATAATATTTTTATTTTATTTTATTTTTTTAAGATATATTTGACATGACCTTTTGCTACACAGTAAATACTGATTTTATTTTCTTTTTTTTTTAAGATTTTATTTATTTATTTTTGGAAAGAGGAGAAGGGAGGGAGAAAGAGAGAGAGAGAAAGAGCAATGTATGGTTGCCTCTCACATGGCCCTTACTGGGGACCTGGCCCGCAACCCAGGCATGTGCCCTGACTGGGAATCGAACTGGGACCCTTGGATTCCCAGCCCGTGCTCAATCCACTGAGCTACACCAGCCAGGACACCACATAATATTTTTTATTTATTTGGAAGAACTAGTGTTCTAGAAGACACATATTGCTCAAGAAATAGTGTTCTTAATATTAAAAACTTTTATTTTTATTTTTTAATTGGATTGTTGGAATCTTAACTCTTTTTTTTAAAGATTTTATTTATTTATTTTTTTAAAGAGGGGAAGGGAGGGAGAAAGAAAGGAAGAGAAACATCAATTTGTGGTTGCCTCTTGTGCTCCCCTGACTGGGGACCTGGTCTGCAACCCAAAAATGTGCCCTGGGTTGGGAATCGAACCAGCAACCCCTTGATTTGCAGGTGGGCACTCAACCACTGAGCCACAGCAGCCAGGGCTAAATGTTAAAAACTTTTAAGTTAATACCTTCATCTATTTATTCCTAGACTTTTTAATTTTGCCTCTAGAGTGATAAATTATATTGTCTAGAAAAATTTTCTGTTAAAATGTACCATACACAGTGCATATTCAGCATGCCCCATATTGGAATCATCAGTTTCCCTGAGTTTCCCTTCCTGTGTCTCCTGTCATACTGAAAAGCATCACAAATCCTGAGAGTCATCTGGACTTCTCTTTCTCTTTCACCTGCCAGAAGCAATGGCTTTTAATTATGATCAATTCTACCTGCTAACAGTGTCTCTGTTCTCTTATCTCCTTATCTTCACTATGGCAGCTTTGTTCTAGTCCTTATTTATCATCTGTCACTGCCATAGACCCCAAAAGCTTACCCTTATTTTACCATGTATGATTTCAACTTTGTAAAATGGGGTGACTGGACTAATGGTCTCTGGGCTTCCTTCCACTATTAATCTCTATAGTTCGAAAGTCTACTCTCCAGTTAGCTTGAATTTGTGGATTTTGGGGGTTAAAATAATTTTTTAGGCTTTGGAGGATAACCTCAGAATATACATACAGACATGGGTGGTAGGTGAGTATTTTCACTGGTTAAATCTTGTCTCTAAAAATGTGGAGTAAGCATTTCCAGGAGCATAGGTGCTGTTTGTTTTAGTGCAGTGGCTCTCAGATTTAATGTTCATAAAGATCTCAGGATGAGATTGTGGAGATGCAGTCCTCTTGTTTACCATGTTCTACAGAATCCCTGAATCTTTTCTTGTGTAGGACAAAATCTAATACCATGAGCAAAGTATATACTTTCAATCCTCCATACCTTTGCAGTTGCACTAATACCGTGTACTTCTCTGCATCTTTATCCTCTGTCCATTCTTTGAGATTCATCATTTCCCTTTGACCCCCTACTTTATGTTCGAGGCTCCAGTCAGCCCTTTCGTATATAGTATTGCAATCGTCTGTTGTGTAATCTCGTCATGATGTGTCCCTTGGAGCACATAGTGAGTAGTTTACATGTTTGTGTGGTGGAGAAAAAGCAGAATTTAGTGAAATAGTGTGTAAAATGAACTGCATGCTGCAGGTTAATAGCATTATAACTGTAGTTAGAAATAGTTTGAAACTTATTGACTGCAAGAATTTTTAAAGTCCTTCCAAAAAGTCTTACACACTAATAGGTATCTTGGTGCATATGTTCTTAAAGAATGGATTGTCTTAAAATGAATATTCTTGGAAAACCTTAGAAAATTGCTGAGAAGTGATTACCAGTGAGAATCTGTTGACATGAGACATTCTTACTGAAACTTTATGGCTAAATGGCTTAATTCCTGTCAGCTATGGTTTGAGATTTATTTTCTTTGCTGACATTTAAATGGGTTATTTACATATTTGTATTAAAAATTGAATTATATAAAGGTTTTATGCCTTTTTGCTAATAGAGCCCAGTAGCCAAAATTGATATAATGATTTATCTGAGTACTTTAAAAACAAGCACATATTTCCTAATTAAAGCACTCTGTCACCCTCAGGGATATTGTAAATGTATATTTTTGACAGAATGTTACTTAAATTACACAAAAATAAACAATCATATCATATGTAGTTTTAAAAATGATATTATTTAAAAAGCACTATGTAACATTTAGAAGAAACCTTAATACAGAGTCCAATTTAAAACTGACATTACTGTGATTTTAAGTTGCAATGATATTGGTTTTATATTGATGTGTAACATGTTGTCACACACTAGGCAGCTTAAAACAATACCCATTTATTACTTTACAGTTGTATAGCTCAGAAGTCTGGTGGAGTATAACTGGTTTCTCAGATCACAGTAAGACTGAAATCAAGACATGGTTGGATCTGTGTTCGAATTTGGGGCCTCTGCTAAAGAATCCGCTTCCAAGTTTATTCAGGTCGTTGGCAGAATTTTCAGTTCTTTGTCTCTGTAGGACTGAGGTCTCAGTTTACTTGTTAGCCAGGGGTCATAGTTAATTCTTGAGGGCTGCTGGCATTCCCTTTCTAATGGTTCCCTCATCTTTAAAGCTAGTAACAAAGAATTTCTCTAACATGTAATCCATCTCACACTTTAAATATCTGACTTAAGAAAGATCCAGGATATTTCAAAGACTCAGTTGATCGGATTGAGCTTGACTGGATAGTATCTGTTTTGATTTAATTTAGAAGTCAACTCATTAGTGACTTAATCATGGAGAGCTATCCCATGATATTTATAATTTCTGCCCACACTAAAGGGGAGGAAATTAAAAATAAGGTGTGTATTCAAGAAAAATAAATCTTGGAGGTGAGGAAACATCTTAGAATTTTCTGACCACAGCGACAAATTGCTGAATTTATTAAAGCAAGAAAATTTTGTAAAAGGTGGCAAATATGTTTAGTTGATTTCGTCACAGGGCATGTATACATAAATGTACATGGGTACTTCCTTGACACATGGATGCAAAGCAGAGTTAATCTACCTCAAATACCTTGGCAAGAAGGAGAGTTAGAGCAGTACCACAAGTGATCTATATGGTGTCATCTCTTCTTTAGCCTTCCACATAAAGATAGTAATGTATTGTTCTTTTTATTTGGGATGGTAATGAAAGGTCTCTATGAATTTACAGCTGAATGCTTGACTTTTTTAAAAAATCTCATCATTAATTTATTAAGTGGACCAGATTACATTAGAAATTAAAGTGTATGATTTCCTCTCAGGATGGACATGAATTGGACAGGGCTTATCAATGGACTGGATGCCTGGGAGTGATTTTCATTTTGAGATATTGGTGGAATGATTGTGAAATTAAGTGAAAGTGGAGTAATATCCAGTTATTGGAATATTGGTATTCAGAGGGAAGTTAGATTACTCAATTCTAGATCTGGGAAGATATATCAGGAACAGCCATCTTGTTTTGGATGTCATCAGAACAGAAACATAAAAATCATGAAATTAGGTTTCAGTGTTGAAGTAAAGAACATAGAGGCCTGAGAGCTGGGAAAGGCCAAATTTTGTGGGTAAGGAGGAAGGAGGCAAAACATCATGTTGAGTCATAAGGGAAAACTAAAATGTAAAAGAGCACATTGTGGAAAGGTAAGGGATGGATATTTTTAAGGAAAACAAGTGATTAAGTGCCAACAATATAATAATAAAACTGACCTAATAGCTGTATTATACATTATTACAAATCTTAAAAAATAGAACGTATAATCAGAGCCTAGGAGCATCTGTATTCTTGGATTTGGTCAATGTTCCTGATAGTTTTATCAGATAAATGATTTAACAGAAGAAAAGTCCTCTGCTTTTAGCACTCTTTTCTTTAGTAGTAAAAACAGATAGAAAAAAATAAAACAATAAAGATCTACATTTCTAGTAGTAGATATGGTTACACAAAGAAAACATGATATATGTCATTTATATAACCTGATGCTTATTAAGCACCTATGCGGGTGCCAGGTTCCAGGCACCAAATATTCAGAAACCATGTAAGGATGCGTTATTGTTGTTCCTGAACTCTACACAGAGGAGGACTGAGCACAGAGAAGGGACTAAATTCCCACCACAGTGTGAGCTGCAGAACAGGAAATCTAACTCAGCCTGGCTCCAAATTTAGTAATCTTAATTCATCTGCATGATTGCCTTTCAAAGTTAATGGAATGTAATATTAATTAAAATGTGTTTTTTGCTATTATTATAAGTACTGGGAAGACCATTCTCAGATGAAAATAGATGGATTAGAGTGATAGACTTATATTCATTTTTTTCTTTAATTTTTGTATTTACTCTTTTCAAATTGTATGGCAATGAAAGGCCATCTATAGCTCATACTGTGGAATCATTGGCTAGAATGTGAACAGTGTAAAGTTAACATCAGAAAAGTAGGGTATACGTAGGAGGCCAAAACATCATTGAAATACAGTCTTTGGAGCCGATACATTTTATCTATTATGAAGACAGGGAGCTGAAAAGATGAACTACATTAACATCAATGCCACAGAAGATAGAGTGGAAAGGGGGCTGCAAGTTAGGGTTAAAGCTTTAGGCAAAGTGTTGCAGGTCTATGGAAATCGGATTTGTACATTGGCAAGATAACTAAACAATAGCGATTTTAAAAAAGGAGAGTATTTTGTTAGGGGTGAACAGTGGTTGAGAAATAGCAATGGAGAGCAGGAAATGTGCTACTCCCCTCACTCTGTCACACTCCCAGGCACATGTTTTTGGGAATCACTCTAAGAAAAAAGTTGATTAAGGAAAATATGGCAGTTATGAAGAACAGAGGGAAAAGCTGTAGAATTATAAAAGGATTTGCTTGCAACACATTGTAATAGAATTCTAAGCACCTGTTTAGTCAACTTGGCGAGGTACAGAGTTAAATTAAGGTCTGGGTGTAGATGTGAATGTGTGAATTTGATAGGTGAGGCAGATACTTAGATATCTGATTATTATTTATGGGCACAACAATGTGAGGAGGCTGAAAGCAAGGGAACAGAGGCCGGGAACAGGTCCAGAGATACAGACTTTAAAAGTAATGTTCATTATATTAGAGCCATTTCAAGTAGTCATACACATTTCTAGGTTCAGTATAATTTGCAGGCATAACCCTGATTCAGATAAGAATTAATGAAGGGGTTGATTAATATAATGGTGATTGATTAATACTCCCTAAAAATTGGGGAGGACAAATTTTTTTTTTATAATAGAAACAACATAACTCATGGAAAACACTAAGCATTCATTCTTTTCTGTTTTTAATGATTAAGACCTACGGATAGAGTTCAGTCTTAGAATTAGATACTTGTATTATGTATTCATAAAATATTTTACATCTAATTTGGGTAATATTACTTTTTAAAGATAAATTTGGAGTAGAAGTTACATTTAATTTTTTTATTGTTGTTCAAGTACAATTATCTCCATTTTCAACCCCCCACACTCCCACATACATCCCTATATTTAATTTTTGAAAGCATATATAGTGTGAAATTGAACTTTTAAAAATGTAGTTTCAGGTTAAACTTTTCATAAGACGGTATTTCAGTTTCTCTGATAGATGTCTTAATTATTATAAATAGATTGATAGGCAGAAAGATAAGTACAGTGGTATCTTGGTACACTTCATTAATTTGTATTGGAATTTGTGATGAGTGCCAAAACCAACCAGTGATGAAGCATTTTCTCTTACGGAATGGTGTTGTGACTTATACAAGTTCTAGCAAGTGTGATGAGTCCTGAGCAAAGGACAAGTTCTGAAACATTTTTTCTCATCAAAATGTCATGAGTACAGGGTTTGATGAGGTCTTTGCATTGGTCTTAATTGAATATTAAATTTTGTTCTTCACAACACTAACTCCAGCAGGTGCTAAATGGAATTTATCCAGGCATAACAGCATGACGTGAAAGTACTGATGTCTAGGTGTATTCTCTTCCTGTTACGTTTGCCAGTGGCAGGATAAATCTAGGTGCACAGGTGCCTGGCTGACGGTAATGCAGTTTCTTTAGTATAATTCTGGCGAACATCCACTTGCAATTAATAGGTAGTACATTTGTTTCTTTTTAATATTACTTGTACCTTTCCTTTCAAAAAAGTGGGATGACTCTTGGTAAGAAATATATTTGTTTTAGTGTTATGAAATGTATATGTGATCATATAATAGGTTATGGTTTTTTTGAAAAGAGGAAAGTACTTCCAAAAGCAATGAAGGCTAAGAATTTGACCATAAAATAATCTTTGATAACTTTTCTTTGGTGTCGTTATTGGCTAACATAATTATAGCAGTTGATATTCACCCAAGAGTGGATCTAAATTTTAAAAGGAAAAATCTGGAATATCGATTTAGATTGAATAGAAATAAAATCATTCTATAATTAATATTAGATATTCTTTCTTCACTTAGTTGTGCACAGAATTCCACAGTGAAGCAGGATATGGCTACACAAAGATACGAGTGTGAGCAGAAAAAAAAAAGATCACATTGACAAAGATGAAGAGAGCTTAAATCAATGTATATATTAACTACTCTTTTTCTTCTTTTAAAATTCAATGAGTTTGTATTTGATTCATGTCTTCAAATATTTAGCTATATTTATTAGCTTATTATATAGTGCTTCAAGTATGAAAGCTAGTAAAAATCCTCAGTCTAACAGAATTTTTAACTGATTCTAGAAAGTTGGGTAAAAGTGATCAATCACACTACTGATATGCATATATATTTGATATGTTAGAACATCTTGGCTAAACTGAGTTAAATATTTTTTTTGTACAACTGAGAATACCCAAAATTTTGAATGTGATTAATGTGCATGAAAAAACCTCCAGTAAAGGGCTGTTCATACCTTTCTCATATTTATTTTCATGAATGTGTCTAGGGATTTGGGTGTGTTATTTGAAACATGCTTCTAAAAATGTTGACCTAGTTAAATTTGTTATAGTCTATTAAAATTGAATAACCATAAGAAAAAACACACCAATATTTTTCTTTCCTACTTGGATATTTTATTGTTTTATATAGAATTTAATTAAAATTTTAAATGCTTTGGAAAATTTTAGAAAAAAGGAGTGATATAACATCTCCATCACAAAACTCATAACCCAATAAAATAAGAAAACCTATAAAATATATAATAAAAGTTAGAAAGTGGTAATTATTATACTTAAGAGTCCAAAAATATGTGGTCATAAAAATAGGGAAATGAGGGGCTTGATGAGCAAATTATTCTCTGCTGAAGTGGAATTTGACTTGTCTGAGAAGGTGGGTAGGGCTTTTGTAAAGAACATTTGCTGTGTTGTTTTGCTTTTCCATAATCTGAGCATCATTCTAGTTGATGATAATTTTCATAGGTAATTGTGGTGGGAGACACATTACCTTGGACTACAGATGGGGAAAGGCAGATGCTCCTCCTCCCTACTGCATGCCCGCGAAAGTTGGTCTAATGGGATCCTCTCAAGGGACTTAGCACCTTAAGAAATGCTAAGATGCGGCAGTGTAGAATTTAGATTTGCCCGTGGTGGTGGGGGTCAGCCACTGCCGCCAGATGGGTTGTGATGGCAACAATGCTAGCACAGCATTCTTCCTGGAGCTTCTAATTGGACTCTCCTCTCTATTGCCCAGTCTCCTCTTTGTTCAGACTGTTTCTGCAGTTTTCTGCTGATTTTGAGAACTGTATCACATCCCTCCAAACACTCCTCCTTTTTCTGCCTGATTATCAGAATTAGGTGTTGTTTCTTGTCAGCAAGGACTCTACTAATTCAGCTTTAAAAATTGAATGTGCAGGAAAGGGTATTTCTTGATTTCTAAGGAATAATTTCAGCAAAGGCAAAGAAGCAGATACTGTAGGAATGGCTTTGTCTAACCGGACAGGAAGGAAGATAGCAGGGAATCATTAGTCCAAAACAGAGCATTCTAAACTTTCTAGATTCCTAACACCCTTAATTCTCATTAATTTTTCACAGTACCCCTAGGCAAAACAAAGTAACTAACAGTTAATTTTTTTAAGGAAACTAGGTCCAAAAAAATAGAAGAGTAGCAGTTTGTGTGGTTTATGATGAATGTTGCTTTGATTTTCTAGAAAATTCAGATATGCACAGTGCCCCTGGGAGTTCACTTAAGCTTTCCAGATTGTCTCAGCCTACTGTTTGTGAAACAAAGATTCTTGGTATTTTCCTTTTTGTAAAAAAAAATTGTTTCTAACTTCACACTCATATTATTCCTGTGAAATTTTCAGGTGGAGAAACCGAGGTTCACAAAAATCAAGAAATTGGACTACAAATATATAAATATCTAATGTGTAGGAACTTGAATCCAAATCTTTATTTTCTTAAGCTATCTTGACCATAGCTGTTAGACTTTGTGTCTGGAGTGTATGTTTATGTGGGTAAGGCTGTGAAAGTTCAGGGTTTCCTGATAAATAATATGCAGAGATATAACGGTCAGGATTTGAGTATCAGTACAATTTTGGTAATTGATCTCTTGATTTCAAATAGTTTTAGATCATGGGTTACTTAAACATAAAATCTTTAAACTTGTCTGTATTATTCTCATACCATAGAACCTATCCTATACTTGCCACTCAGTGTATGTTTGCTTAATTTAAACTTCTGTTTTTGTTGGAACTTTATAGATAAATGTGAGGTTTTGCACTGGTAAGATTGCTGCCACAGTAGGAGTGACTAGGAACTGCTGATAAAGATCTTGAATTCTGTTTCTTGAGGATTCATTTGCTCATTCTTTATTTATTCAACTGACAGATATTTATTGAGTATCTCTCAAATTTTTTCATACTATTGAGAAAGTTGAGTGTCATGGCCACGACTAGAAGCCTTTGTCCAGGTCTATGTTTTGACCTTTGTCATTAGTTGTATCATTTCTTTTCTTGATATTAAACTAATAGAAACTCTAGAGTGTAATAAAATATTAAGGTGATAAATGATCTAGAAGTTATAAGAGTTAATACTGCTATATTATATACCTGAGACTCTCCAATTCTGAATTTGTAAAAAAATGTAGATGCATTTTTCAGATATTTAAAACCAGCTTCTTTTAATTGGTTATGAAAATATTAATTTTGAGTGTTAGGTAGTTTCTGTAGCCAGGTGGCAGTTTTTCAGCCATGGTATGATTTTGTTTGGGTATCTTATTAGCAGTGTTATTACTATAATTGAAAGCTATATTAGGCAGAATTTTAGGTAAGAGTTTGTGTGGTATTTATATCCTGTGAAGAATCTGGTCCATTGAACTATATACAAGAAAACAAAATGAAATATCCATGTATGTTATTAAAATTGATGAAAGAATTTACTTTGCTATTCCTCCTAAAGAAGATATTTTCCCTTAAAATAATAAGGTATGGTGTGGTAAGACCAAATAAGTCTTTTGAATTGACTTGTGTAACCAAATGTACACATACCTTTCTAGGACATATACACAAATGTAATCAAACAATAATTCTTATTATTTTATGTTTTTCTTTTATCTTCTTAAAACTCATAGTACCTTAAGGTATTTCCAGATAGTAAATTGAAATAAAACAGTGTTGTTTCTTTTTAAGGTTTCCTGTATTATTGCTATGTTTCCTTAGAATTTGTGTTTGAGTAAAGAAATGGCTTTGAAGTCAAGAGGCTCTAAATGTGTCACTTAATAAAATAAATGATTTCTAACTTTAAAAAGTAATCTTTTCCAAAGGGCACAATTTTTTAGATGGGTCTGTGGCATCCATCAGTTCTTAATTTAAGCACATTAATATTACTGAATTCATAATTCCATTTTTACTAGGTATAGGCAAATATCCTTATTGTTTTTTAAAGATTT
Source organism: Micronycteris hirsuta (assembly GCA_004026765.1). Classification (NCBI taxonomy): domain Eukaryota; kingdom Metazoa; phylum Chordata; class Mammalia; order Chiroptera; family Phyllostomidae; genus Micronycteris; species Micronycteris hirsuta. The sequence continues at coordinate 4,919 of PVJI01004109.1, read as the reverse complement.
TATTTATTTAGTTTTAGAGTGAGGGGAAAGGAAGGAGAAAGACAGGGAGAGAAACATCAATGTGTGGTTGTCTCTGGTGCTCCCCTCACTGGGGACCTGGCCTGAAACCCAGGTGTGTGCCCTGACTGGGAATTGAACTGGCTACCCTTTGGTTCAAAGGCTGGCTCTCAACCACTGAACCACACCAGCTCCAGGGCTAAAATATCCTCATTTAGAGAATATGGGATTTCTCTTTGGGAATACCCATGAAGCATTAATATAATGCAATTGTTTTGTGACTTCATAATAAATAATGATGGTGAGGAAGGAGTCCTTGCATTTGATGTTGCTTGATGTTTTTTGATTTAGACTTTCTTGAGTTTTATATGATAACATAATTAAGATTAATGTAAAATTCCAGTGACCATTTTCTTCTATGACAATTTGATAAGCAGAAAAGAACATTGAAATGAAGTATTTATTATGTTGGCAGAGTTGTAATTAATTAAGATTCTAACTTTCTTTTCTAAGTAAATTTTCCTTTCTAAGTTAAATATGGGTATATTAAGACAGTTGTCAGACTCATAATTGTATGTCTCATAAATACTGGAAAATAACAATGATTTGTGTGTGTGAATAGTTTTTTTGTTCCTACGAGGATAAGGATGACTACTAGAGGAGGGGGTAAATAGATGGTCCTTGGTGATTTCTCTGGTCAAAAATTTTTATCATGCTTCTTTTATTTTGGGTACTGTTCTAAGCACTTTGCCCACTCACTAAACTATTACTAGTTCTAGAATTCTTCAGAAAAAATAGTAACAAAAGAAGTAAGTTACAAATATTTTATAGTAGAAGTTCCCATCACACAGGGGTTTGTAATTAATTGTGAACTAAGTTAAAAACATGAGTTTCAAATATAGTCAGACTACATCTGTTGGGCCCTCACGATATGCCAGACATATCAGGATCTAACTCTCCCTTAGTGAATGAAATAGACGTCCACTTGATATTCCAGTACCAATGTATGGGAGAGGGGGAATATCAGTAAATGAGTACTACTAAAACAGGGTGGTTCCCTGAAGGCCTCTTTGAAACTGGATCATTGTATCTGAGACCAATAAAGGGAGAAGTAAGTGGCTTATGGGGCATGAAGGGCAACGCAGGCTGAAGGAATGGCATATGTAAGGCTCTGAATGGTAGAGAATGCCCAATTCTGATGCTAGGCAGAGAGAGCCAGAAACAGGTGCAATGAGATGGCAGTCTCCAGATTATAGAAGACTATGTGTAAACAACTGGTAAACATACTTGGTATGTTTGGTAAACAAACAAACTAATTTACTATTAGTGCACATTAAAGTTTCCTCTAGACTTACCTCCTCATTTTAATGGGCATGTTTTCTGATAAGTTTGTTGTGTGAATAAAAATAGAGATGAACTAAAACAGCAGATATTGCACTAAATTTGCTCCCCATCATTTCTAGTGAGGGAAGGATTATTTCTCTCCCTTTCTGATTAGTGGCAGTTGTGAATTACTTAATGCTTTATTTCACCACATAGTTCCTGGAATGTACATGAAACATGAACATGAACATCATTTGTTGCATATATCCAGGTGGAAATACATTGAGAATGTATTTTTGAGGGCAGGGTTACGATTCTCAAAACATTTGTATTTTGGGCTCCTCAGGCATCTCAGTACAACTTAGGTACTCCTTTACATTGCTATTGCTTGCTTATGCTAATTATAATCTTTCAGACCAGTTATTTAAAAAGAAACATTTTAAAGTTGGGTACTATTTCAGATATGAAAAGAATAACATAATGAACACTCCATCCACTCTTGTCCAATCTAAGTATGCAGCCTTATGTGCTTTAGGGCATTATCATTATGGGTCCAGGCCAAGCATCCTATGGACTCCTGCATTCCATTACCTCCCCCTACTTCTCAGAAAACTACCACCATCAATTTGATATTTTTCATGCTGAACAAGGTTTTGTTTTTTATTATATGTATATGTATTCATAAACAATATAAAGTATTGTTTAAACTTTAATCTGTGAGGATACATGTCTGTCGTGGGGATTTCGTCCCAGCCGAAATACATGTACCTCTAGTTCATTCATTTTAACTGTTGTATAGTCTGGCTTATTGTTCAAATCTGTTATGAACGTACCATGTAGTTCATACATTCTTTTGGTGATGAACATTTAGTTTGTTTCCAAGTCTAATAATGATTTGTCCTTAACTTCTGTCTTTGTCCATTGGTACATTTTCCTTTTGCTTCATTTTTCCCTCTCCCCAAAGTTTTAACGTCTCCTCTTTTAAGAAGGTATTTTTTGTGATGATAACCTAACCTTATAAACATATAAGTAGCTTTTAAATTTCATTTTAATTCATTAGTATAGTATTATTAGAATAGATTGGAATAGATTACAGTTAATTGATCTTCTCAAAATCAATAATTGCTCTTTTAATAATAGCAAAAACATAGCCAAATGTTTATAGATTTAGAATGATCCTGTTGGTGTGTTTTCCTCAGGTTATGCGATCAGTATTCCCAATTATTGCCTTTAAAAATTTCAATATAAGGGTTTCAGATTTTTTGGAAAGGTCAATTTTAATAGACATAGTCAACTTTTGAATGCCATATGATTGTATTTATAAGGCCTTTAGCATGCTTAAATAAGAAGACAAAACATGCCTTTTTAGTATACAAATAAATAAATTTCTAAGGTTTATTGAAATAATGGATCTTACCTTTTCTTCTTTGAGAAATACTACACTCATCACTTAGATGGATTATAGACGGTGCTATAAATGCACAATCAGAAGTAAATTATTATTCATTCTCCATGATTAGAAAAATCATAATGAATTATGTTGGTTGAATTTATATGACACATAACAGTTTTTCAACTCTAACAAAACTTTTCCCTTAAGTTCTTGAAATACCAAATGCATTTCTTTGAATTATTTCAAGTCTAATTGTTTGGTTGATTAAGATCACTTTGTTCTTCTAGATCTGAGTCACAAAAAGGAGTAGTGATATTATCTTCTCAGAAATAAAGTGTGGGTTTATTTGAATTTAAGCTTTTATCAGTGAAGCACGTAGATTTCTACTAAGAAGTGTAAACTTCATGATAGCTCTGGAGAGGGTGATCCTCAAAAAAAAAACAAATTTGGAATTTTTTTGGTGGGTGAGGTAGAAATGCCTCGTGATTGTCAAAGTTAACTTTAGGAGATTTATTCTTAGAAACAACATATTTCAGCCATTGCTGCATTGAAATGTCAGTTTCTTGTGCCAAAAGTAAAACATTTACCATTCAAGTTATCCTTTACTTCTACATATATTCGGTAACTAACATCTATCAACAGTGTGCCAATTAATAGGTTTTGTCTATGTTAATCATAATGTTTTCAATTTAAAATTATGTTTGTATACAAATATACACTACCTGCCTGTTCCAAAGACTTCTAAAGGAAAGTTAGGTAAGGTATTTAGTTTAACATTATGTAACATTCACAAACAATTTGTATGATTTTATGTGGCTTATGTAACAACATCAGTAGAATTTCTTAATAAGGAGATTGATTATCAAGTAAATAAACCGTTAAGTTGAGGAAACATTTGCCAGGGGATGTAATTTATACTGTTCTAAAACTGTTAAACCAAAGAGAAGTTAAAAATAAGAAAAAACATTTAAATTTATGAAAGTAAAAGTAATATTTTATCTAGAGATTAAAAATTCTGTGTTTTATAAGCAACAAATCTGTATAGTTTTAAATAAGAAATTAATTCAGCACATATTGATTGTGTTATGACCATCACTTTAGGGAGCAGAATTTAAATTATCATTATGCTCTAAGGTAAGCATTGCCATTTCAATTCCGCAATTGAAATAGCTGAATGTCAGAGGTTTTAATTAACTTCTTGATATAAGTGTGGCAGAGGTAGAATTCAAACCCAGGTTTAATTAACTTCTTGAAAACAAGTATGACAGAGGTAGAATTCAAACCCAGGTCTTTCCGACTCCAAAGCTTCTATTTTCATTTTTTTCTCATAATCTAGTGCTCTATTTGTGTGTGTGTGTCAGGGGGATATGAGCTGGAGGAAAGTGATATAGAAGATAGAAAACTGAGCATTCAAATAAAATGCAGCACTTGATTCTCAGCCACCTGCTCATGTAAATTGCACTGAGTGGGTCGGTGGATGGGGTTTGGAATATTAATACATTTTTGTATTAAAAAAAGTACTTTTTTTTAAATCAAGAAAGATTCCTCTCTGCTTTTATGAATTCAGGACTTTTTAGATTCCATATATAATTACTACATTTTAGCCTGAAATATACACAATTTTATTTGTTAACTGCATCTCAATAAAGCTAGAAAAATAAATATTAATTAAAAAGTTTAGTAAAAATATCATATAAATACTTTAAGCCACAACATATGTGTGCTTTTTCTTCTGTATTGTTTCTTATGCAGTTATTTTTTCCTTTCATAATTCTTGTTTGGAGCTCTCTCACTTCCTGCCTAGTTTCTTGCACATTGCCCTTCAATATTTTATTCGCTCAGGGTGCCTCTGCTAGTCCTCTCACCTTTCCCTCATCATGCTGCCATCAGAACAGAGCACTGCCAATACATGCCCTTTGTCTATAGAGGAGATTTGAAATATCTTAGCCTGGTATATCTATTAAAGTTGTATTTAATTTATATGCTTGGCATTTTTGTAAGCTATTCATCTTCTCAAATTTACCACCCCAGTCTTCCAAGTATACTTCATTGGCCTTCAAATATGCCTTGTGCTTTCTTAGCCCAAGGTCTTTGTTCATACTGCTCTTGATGACATAAATCCCTTCTCTCCTATCTAAATTCTGTTTATCCTGGGCAAAAGACATGAACAGACACTTCTCGAAAGAGGACATACAGAGGGCCCAGA
>PVJI01004108.1:0-113036 GCA_004026765.1 Micronycteris hirsuta | reverse complement strand
CCATCCAACCATCCATCCATCCACCATCCATCCATCCACCATCCATCCATCCATCCACCATCCATCTACCATCCATCCATCCACCATCCACCCATCCACCATCCATCCATCCATCCACCATCCATCCATTCATTCATCCCCCCACCCATCTATCCAGCCACCATCCATCATCCACTAAGGTTTGTCTTTATCAATCTGTATCTGTATATCTGAACTGATGAAGTCCAGCACAGTGTGCTTTAATGTTAACGAGAACTCTCGAAGCTGAAAGGACAGATTGCAAGGAGTGGGAAGACTCGGTGTCACTCTCGCAAGGGTAGCTCTTCCGTCGTCACTGTTGCGGCGAGGGACGGGGAGAGGCCAGGACCCCGAGTGCTGAGCTTGGGGAGATGTCTCATGTCGTCTTTGTCAAATGAGAGTAGAGACCTGGGTGTCTGAGTAGAAGGGCAGGAAAAAGGGATAAACATTTTTAGCAGAATGGGAAAATATGATTTAAATACAAACTGATGAAAGGAAAAAACAGATAGTAGCCATTTGGCCAAATTTTTTAAAAAAAGAATACGGTGAGCACTGAGCATGAAGTACGTTGATCTTCACTCTGCATGTGAGCGGATGGCTCTCCCCACTGCAGGTTCCCAGGCTCCGCCACGGGCAGGTCATCACACTTCACACAGACACGGTGACTGTGCACACGACGTTCGTGCGTCACACCTGAAAACACTCGCCTGGGAAGCCTGAGGGGAGAGAGTGGCCCCCAAATAAGAAACAACACAAACTAAAAAAAGAAAGCAGAGACTCAATGTTAATATTAGAAAGGGTGTCGTTTCGGCACAGGGGAAGACACGGTCCAAGGAGAGGCCTTATATGGTGACAGAAGCCAGCATGCGCCGAAAGCTTGTGGGGTAACCAGGCAGGGGGCACCCAATTCCAGGTCGGCAGGGATGAGACGCTGGCACCTGGACTTGGGACGGAGCCAGGCAGGGCGGGTCTTGGGTGGAGCAGGCTCCTTGGCCCGCTGGGGCAGAAGCTCCCAACGACGCGGTGAAATGCTCCAGGCAGCAAAGTAAGTTATTTTCATCCGTCTGCTCAGTGGCGTACAACCATGGAATGAAAACGGGTTAGAAAAATGCTATTTACTCATGTCTGGTTGAAGCATGCCCAAAGAAAATGTGTCATAAAAATCCAAGAAGAGAGACCATTCACGGGCAGTGAGGGCCAGCCCCGGCCGGGCGGTCAGGATGGCAAGGTCCCCTTTTCCTGTGACTTCCGCCTCCTCCAGCCCAGGGGTCCTGCCCTCAATCTGGTGCCCAGCGAAGCACCCCTTCCAAAGGCCCCCCTGGAAAATGGATCGTCTGAAAATTACCTTTTCCTCCCTACATTCGTTGGAAATCTTGGAAGGAATGGAACCTGATCTGATTAGCTAATTGTAGCTTATAGTACTCACTTGTCTTAATTCTTATAAATAGTCAGAAAATATAATACAGTTGCCCTTTACCTACACAGAAAGTTAGCCCTATTCAAACTGAAGAGGCGGCTTCTATTCTTCTATTCTTTTTCCGCTTTAAAGTTACCCAGACTAAAATAAAAGCATATCTATCCATTCGGTTAACTGCTTAATGTAAGGCATAATACACTAATTGAATTTTGTTTTTAAGGAAGAAAACTGTGAAGACATAAAATGAGGGGAAAAAAACAAAATAATTTATTAGAGAAAGGGGAAGGGGGAGAGGGGGAGGTAAGGGGAGAGAGAGGACAACCTCTGTCATGCCTCATTCGTGAGACAGTGTGTTTATGTAAAGTGAACAGATGTATTTACCTTTGTGTTAATTATTTAAGATAATATCAAAGTCTGTTCAGTTGCCAGGTACCTGAGACCAGTGATGGGAAGAAAGATGTACTTGTTGTATTAACTCAAATGATTTTAATTATGAATTTTACTTGAAACGATCTAAAGTGATATAAAAACCACGACATGGAAATAATGAAATTGTACAGCTGTATGTTTCTGAGATACTCATTACCCACTGCGACTTTTAAGTGAAAGAGAAAAATAGAGTGAATTTTCAGCAGGGGTAAAAGGTGAATTCTTATAGATGCACAGGGGACAGAAAATAAAACTTAATCTAGGTCCTTGTCATCGTCATCGATTGTAACCCTTCAGGGGCGTCGGGGCCAGGACATCAGGGAAAAGGACGTATCCAGGAAGCGCTTAAAACGTGTGCCATTTGCTCACCAGGAGAGGCCGCGAGCTGGGGGTGGGGGTCCCTTCCGAGAGGCAGCAGACGTGGGCTCATTCTTCCCCTGCCACCAACTTGCCAGTGGCGCTGGGTGAGCAAATGCATGTGACCGAGCCTCAGTTTCTTCAACTGTGAAATGATAGGGTTGGACTGGAGGCAAACTATGGGTTCTCTCCTGTCGCTCAGTAATTACGGTTACAGGGCCGTGGCTAAGTGGAGACCGCGCGCAGCCTCTCATTACCGGCCGGTGACTGCGCCGCGGCCATATGGAACCTCTTTAGCTGTCCCATGTGCTTAATGGGGCACCAGCCTGTCATTTCAAAGAAAAACTCCCCCAAACCTTTCTCATGCTTGCTATTCAAACTTGTTCCCCAAATAAACTGAGAGTCTGTTTCCATTGTTTATTACTAATAAGCAATACATCTCCTTCTTGAATATTTTTCTCAACAAATAATCTCTAAATAGCTGGTGAATTTCTGTTTCACCAGAGCAGGGAGCGTGGCGAGTTTGAATCTTCAGAAGCATGTACTTTCTCCCTCAGTTCCACTGCGTTCGTCACCTGCGCCCTCTGGAAATGCCTCGCTGTGTTCCAAGAGCCACGAGCTGAATTATTACCACCGCTCTTTAAACTTTCTGAGAAGAAAGAGAATTATTAGAGCTTATTAACAAAAATATAACAAATTCAATCTGTGTTCTCTTTTGGTCCTCTTCTCGGTAGAATTCTTCATGTTGCCTTTGGCGGGAGGGGAGGGCAGAAAGCCAAAACCACGTGGTTCCTCTTTGCTGCAACACACACTTTTCTAAAACAACAAAAGTCACCCGGAGCTCTGCCCCACCTGTGGGAGAGAGTCAGTTCATTGGTATCAGTCTTTCTTTTTATAGCCGCAACTCCCCGTTTCCACTAAGAAAGCCGTGGAGAGTATGATGACTTCGCTTCTTCAGAGTACCCCGAAAAACCCATGTGCACCCTCTCTGTGGCCAGCCTGCGTGCGGCTGGCTGGTGGGCCTGCCTCGCTTCCGCGCTGTATCTGTCCTAAGTCAACATTTGCACACTGGCACATACACAGAAGCACAGCAGTCGGTGCCTCAGGGAAGGAACCTGTCACTTCCTGTCTCAGAATATTGTAAATCCGTTCATTCTTGTAGGTTTTCTTTCCTTGACAGCTCCTGAGATTACATGAAAGCCCCTATTTTGTAATTTAAAATCAACATTTTAAGTGAAGATTCAAAGAGAATAATACATTTTCGATCATTTTGCAAAACAGAAGGCTCTTATAGAAGCATAGGAAATTCTAAATTTGAGATAATTAAATTTTCTGGAGAAATGAAAATAATACATTTTATAAAAGTATAAATTCTCATTTAGTCATATCTCAAAACATTTAAAAAGTACTATTTGCTTTTATCAAATAACATTTATTGCCTGCCCATCAGTAAGTTAATTTTTAAAATGATGTTTATTTCCAATACCCCCTGAAGTTATAAAAATCGTACGGCGATCAACTGTGCTTGCTTTCCCGAAAACAGATGATGTGAGAAGCCGATAATCACCTGGTTGGGGTGGTGAGTGCCTTCTGAAGTTTATTTTATGTACTTGTGTGTTATTTGATATTTTTTTACATTTGCAATAAACCCCAGTTTTTTAAAGAAAAATAACTTGAAAATAAGGTGACCAGGTTATTTTTAAATTCAAGTCCATTGCTTCCACTGAGGGGTGGCCTTTTTTCTTCTTAACAATCAAAACTTTGTTTCTTTCTCATAAATGTTATTTTATAGAGCTTAAAGTATTCCCAAATGACATAAAATATACTTCAGATCAGACATCATGATTCGTTGTCTTGAGGATGAGTCTCTGCTTCTGTCTGTCCATCTCTCTCTCTCTCTCTCTGTGTACATATGCGTGTATAACATGCAACAAGGAAATTTTTCACTTCTTCCAATTTTTCACTGCTTTCCATGGGTCAGTTCATAGGTTAAATGTTGAGTAGGCATTATCTCATTTATTACTCAAAAGATCCTTATGAAATAGATATGATGAGTTCATTTCTGCTGTTGGGGAAGTGGAAATTTGAGTAATTGCCAACGGCTACCACAAAAGAAGGAGCCAGCAGAACTTTCCGATCAGTGATAACTGAGCAGCGAGCCCTCTTCACGCCGATGCTTCACTCCTTCCTTCACACACACCTGCCGTCTGGCAGGCAGCGTGTTTCTGGTTGCGTACGACCGACATCAAATGTGGACCCGCCCACGCACAGATGGTGACAGCAAAGACAAAAATGAACCAGGGCGACGTGAGGGTCAATGGCTGGAGGAGGGCAGCTACTTTGGGGTGGGTGACTCACAAAGACGCTTCGAAGAAGCTGACATTTAAGCTGAGATTTGCATGTTGCAAAGGCGATGAGCTTAGGAGAGGAAGAAGGGAAGGCAGCTGTGACCATAAGGCAGAGGAACGTCTTGAGATATTTTGGGATTTCAAAGACCAGAACTAGAACGCCGTGACCTTGGCACCTTGAACTGGGGCAGAACAATAGAAGATGAGGTGAGAGAGGATGAGGGACCAAAAGCAGAACACTGGTGAGCAGCCGAGCAGCGTGGACTCACCCTCGGGGCTGTGGGAGATACTGGGGTATTTGACGTCAGAGAATGGCGTCATCTGGATTTCATTTTTAATGGATCCCTCCAACTGTTCTCCAGGAACACACACTGTAGGAGGGGAAAGCAGATAAAAATCAAGAGTCCTAAGGATCACGTGTGAATACATCCATATGCAGATTCAGAGATGACGACAGCCTATCAACTTTTATATATTTACATTTTAAAGGGCATACTCATCATCATGCTAACCCTGAAATGATCGCCTTGCAGAAAAGCACAGCTTGGAGCTCATACTTTAAAGATCTCCCACTTGAGGACAAACAGCTGAAAAATAAAATAGAAGATACTTGCTAAGGATTTTTGCCAGCAGCATTGCGAAGCATCTATACAGTAATGTAGGATTTAATATGTTCTTTTAAATGCCACGTTATGACTTTTTTTGACAATAGCATTTCACATGCTAGAGGACACCGGCTGTCAAGTAATTTTACAAAATGACAACAGAAATTCCAGCGGGTAAACGCACTTTGGGTGTGGACGGATTTTAGAGCAGTTTCTGAATGCTAACAGTATGGTGCATACTAGAAGGAAGTGTAATAAGGTGTCAGTTTTCGTGGCTTTTATTCATTTTATCTATTTTAGAGATTTTTGAGATCTAGAATAATACTCCCTAATCTCTGATAGCAAACGATCACTCCTTTCTAGTAAAACAAACGGGATGTAAATAACTTTTAGAGCAATTTAATCTCTCTCGATATGCTGGCACTTGCTGCTATTAAGGAATTAGCCCGTTGATGTGGAATGTAGATTTGATAATCATGCATCTCAGTACAGGCAGACTAGCGCAGAGTGGCGCGAGGCAAATACCGTCATCGGAACTGTGAATCGGAAATGCAAGTGAGGACCGGGCAGCAGTGCCCAGAAGGAGCCCAGCCAGCCCAGTGGGCGGCACCTTGCTGGTTCATGGCCTGCTTCAAAAGTCTGAGACCATGCCCTGGCTGGTGTGGCTCAGGTGGAGCGCCATCCACAGCCAAAGGGTTGCAGGTTCAGTTCTGGTCGGGGCACATACCTGGGTCAGGGGTTGCATCCAAGTCCAGGGCGCGTATGGGAGGGAACCAATCGATGCTTCTCTCTCCCCCTTCCCTTCTTGTTCTCTCCCTCTAAAAGCAATGAAAAAATGTACTTGAGTGAGGACAAAAGAAATAAGTCACGGGCCACCCCATGTGGCTTCCAACACCACTCAGATTTTCGGTGAATAACTTGCCTTTAGGGGAAGGGAAGTTGTTAAATGAGTAATTATCGTTTGATCAACTCTTCGGGGGCTGAGAGTTTGGGTTTTGTGTTGGGAGATGTGGGATCGCCTGATAAACAAAAGACGTGGTTGACAGACCCAGCCCTGAACAGGAAGGCGGGATGGAACCAGGCTGGGGGCGGGGGGATGAGCTTTAGAGACAGAACAGGGCCTTCTTTCTGTCTGTAACTCTGGAGGACGGAGGAGAGAGCACACACAGACAAGGAGACCTCGGGGGTGGGGCAGAGACAGGTCAGAGAAGCCCGCAGAGGCAACGCTGGGCTCCTGAGCGCCAGGGGCGCCCCCAGACTGCCTGAAGGGCCGGACCCCGGGCCCCCTGTGCAGGCCCGAGCTGGGCTCTCGGTGGTGCCCTGACTGAGGGAGTGTGGTTTCCATCCTGCTCATGAGCTGCGACTCGGGTTTCCCAGTGCGCATGGCGGACGCTGCAGTTTCTGCCAGGGCTCCCGGCTCAGCTGAGATTTATGGAGGTCCTACGCTATGGCATATGGCAGAGTTTTTTTATGTTTATTTTATGACAAGAGAAGTAATATTTACTCTGTGAAGACCTAAGCAAAAGAAAAATGAATAACATATCATTTGCCCTGGCTGGGGACCCACATGCCAAGGTGGCGGGTTCATGCCCTGTCAGGGCACATGCAAGGAACAGCTAACGAATGCATCAACACATGGAGCAACAAACCTCCCCCCCGCCCTCTCTCTGTCTCCTCCTCTCTCTTTCTCTCCTCTCTCCCCTCCCTCCCTCTCTCTAAAATCAATAAGTTATATATATATATATATATATATATATATATATATATATATATATATATATATATATATATATAATTTAATCAGCAAGTATTTCCTGAGCCAGTACACAGGTCGGGCCCCATCCTAAGGTTTGGCCCATAGTTACAAATGGACATGATTCTTGCCATATAAAACGTTGTCATTCTGTGGGAAAAATTAAGCTGTGCCCAAACTCCCCCTCATCACCCTACTCCCTGGTAAACACACAATAGTTTTCTATATGCTTTGCAGATTTGACATTGTTTGTATTGCTCTATCACGCTCTGGTAGTTACATTATTCATCTCTGGTAAGTGCAGTTAGGGTTGCTTCATGCTCTATTACGAGACTAATTTTGGTATTTTCGACAAGGACGGTGGAGGAGGCGGTAGGGCTGGAAGGGGTGGCAGGCAGGAGCCTCAAAGCTGCGTGATCAAACAGACGCCTGTGCAAGCCAACACCTGCTCCTTACTGCGTCCCGTCGTCGTCTGGGTGCCTGCTCTGAGCAAGAGGAGGTTCTAAATACCGTTCATTTACCAAAGCAAATTTCTGTGAAAACCGGATTTTTCAGGAACAAACAAAACCTGTTGAGAAGTGCTAATAATACATACTGATTGTGAAATCAGGACACTCCGGGTTAAGAAGGAAAATGGAACGCTCAGAAAGGGAAAGGAAGGGTCGGGGGTGGGGGGGCCAACGTTTTGGCTGCTCCGGAGGCTGGTGGGCCAGTGGCTCGTTTCCTGCCGCTGCAGCCCGACACTAACTTCTGAGTCTCATTCTTCTCATCTGTGGGGCCGGTGGCCACTTTAAAGGGACAGCGGCATGGACACATACTGCCCGCAGTGTCTGTGGGAGGCGGGGGATTTGCACATTGGAAAGCATTGAATGTGAGGGCAACATAATCGAGCTCTCCAGATTTGTTTACTTTTGGTTCTTGTAAATCCTTCCATTCTTTATATCCCTTCAAACTCCCATGATTTTTTTAAAGTCCCATCCACAGAAACGAGGGCACAGGGACAGTGACTTCGGTGACCCCGCTCACAAGTTAACTGAGGAATGTAAGAAGGAGCTCTGGTGTATGTCACTCTGATTTATGACGATGGTGGTGACAATGACTGAGAGATGCAGGATGGGACCCAACTACCCAGAGTTCCATGGAGGACGCTCTGCGCAAACACCCTCCGATCCTCAGAAAGCACCCCTCCCCCGCTCCCCGCCTCCCAGTTTTCTCCCTGTTTCCACTTCCTGGAAACAGCACGTGGAATCTGGCCGAAAGCGGGGCAAGGCGTTCCCTTCTCCCTCAGTCCTTCCTATGAGGACCGTCTTCCACAGACACCACGGTGAAATGCCTAAATACTCAATGCGTGTCAACTCAGCAGACATCCACCGAGGGCTCGGCATTGCGGTTCCCCTTCAGAAAGTTCCAGCAATCCCCGTGAAGGAGAGGTTAAACAAAAAGGTGAAGGGGCCTCCTGGGCTGGCTGGGTGGAGTCGGACAGTATCTCTCTGCTCGCCGTCATCCTTAGGAAGGAAAACAGGAGAGAGAAACCGAGGACAATGTGACTTTGGAAGTTTTACTGGGGAGGGTCCCACTGACAGGGAACAGGAAGTGTGTGAAGTGTTCTGATGCTGGCTGCCCCTGGAGAGCCTCCTGGAAGGGGGTCGTTTTCATCCCAAAGTGTTTTCAGAAGGGACCTTAATGACGTTTCGGTCTGATTGTCACCTCTCTCCAGGGACCACTCTGAATGTCTCTTGCAAGATGAGCCACAGGGGCAGAGAAAGGGCTGCATCTGCCCTCCCCTGATGTGCTGCTGGCCTTCGGGTGTCTGCCTACAAAATATTCTCACCCTCCGTGTTTAAAGAGTAGCATCTCAGGGACAGGGACCTGAGGCTCTCCCTGGTGTTCAGCCGTTCCTTCACTTACCCTTCGTTTATCCAGCACCAGCTGGCTGGGCTTGACCATGGGTGGCCTTTGGGGGGACAATGAGGCATTTAGGAAAACCCAGTGGGGATGTCAGGATGGGTGCCGAAGGGAAGGACGCCCAGCTGGGGCGTGGACCAGCAAGGAGGGGAAGGACGCTGAGGACGGAAACGCCAGGGATCGCCTGGCTGTGTGCGGTGTGTGTTCCTGAGCAAGGGAAGGGAACGCGCCCAGGGTCAGAGGCAGGCCAGGTCCATGTGGGAAACTTCCAGGAGTCCAGCACCTTGTGGTCTAGCGCCGTCTGACCCTCAGGTGTGCGGGGCGGACACAGGTGCATGGCCCTGCAGGACCAGTAGGCACGCTGGGGAGCCAGCTTTGCTACGGAACACCGGCCCTCTTGCCTGACGTGGATGGACCGTGGGGGAAGCCTCGATTCCTGGGCACGTGGTTCAAATGGAGCGCAACCTCTGAGTCAGTGCGCCATGGGGTGGCCGGGGTGGGTTCTGGGGACAGGGGGCCCTGGTCCTGAGCCTGGCTCTCCCGCTTACCTGCAGTGCCACATTCAGAAAGTCAGTTCCCGAACACGGAGTTGTCCACCTGGCCCCGCGTCTTAGAGAGGGAACCTCAGACCATGGCATGTGTGATATTGCCTCTTCCACATTCCTGAAGTTCTGCCTGAAAGGCTCGGTCCTGGACAGGAAGCATTGTGTTTATTTGTAGAACACACCTTTGCAAGTTCTCAACGCTGCATCCAGGTCCCCCATGACATCTGTGGGTTTCCCTTTCCCGGGGCAGAAATTCCAGGCTGAGTCGGGAAAGGTCAGATTACCTGCTAACACACTCACGGCGCCCTTAAAATGACAGCGGCCCCTGCATGTGTAAATGCGAATAAGGTGATTTTCAATTTCATCGCACAGGAAAACATAAGACGCGGCCTTCCTTGAGTTTTTCCGACGGTGGAATGACGGGGCTTTAAAAACCGTGGCCATACCGGATTCTACTAATGCGCAAGCTCCAAACGCAAGTTAATTTGGAGTCAAGTCGAAGGTGAAAGTAATGTACTTTTTGAGAGGGAGAAAATGACCAATTTTTAAAAATCACGTTCCAGTCTGAACCCCCCTCTAAGAGAACTCATTTATCTCATGGCGCGTTCCTTCCCCTTCCACTAGCAGGGCACACAAGTACCCAGCATTCCCAGGGCAGGCTCCTGGGGTGAGAGCTTTGTCTGCGCAGCCTTTCTGTGACCTGGTGCACCATCGATGGAAACTCAATTTTAAAGTGATGACTCTTTTTCCAAATTAGATTATTTCTCTTGAGTTCAATTTCTGATTTGTATAAAGAACATTTCCACTGAAGTTCAAATGGTGTCAGAAAGATTTAACGCTCCCTTGCCCCGCCAAGTAAAGACTGGACACTGAAACCAGTGTGGTTTTAGACAAGAAAGGTTTAGTTGGGTTTCACGTCACAGGAAAGCTGGAACCCCAACTTTTCTATCGCATGTCAACCTTGACCCCAGAAATAAGTTGTCGCGATGGTCCATTGACACGGACACATTTGTAAGTTCGTTTGGGTCATGAATTCACACTGAGGCAAGCCCATGACTCTGGCTTTTGTTGGTGATTATTTCTCTCTCAGTTTATCCTTCTGTATTTGAACTTGGTACAAAGAACCTAAATTAAACCATATTGAGTAATGGGAAGTAATGGCACATAATTTTTTACTGTCTACCTTTGGGTAAAAACATTTCATTTTAGGATTTAAAAAATGTGATATTTTTCTTATCACAAGTGTAATTCCTTTTCTTCCCAAGGACTTAGAATATATGCAGATAATCAAAATGATGATAATATGCCCAGAGACAAGTGACATTGATTTAATTTGAGAGGTGTAATTTTATTTGTGGCTATATTTTGATTTTTATTTATTCGATGTATCAGTTAGGGCCCATCGAGGGGGGCACACCATGTGGTGATCTGAACAGGAAACATCCACTATAAGGAATTCTGAACCACGGGAGGATTGGAGGAGTGAGACTCACTGTGGGCAGGAAAAGAATTCTAAAGAACACGGGAACAGCAGGTAGGAGGAACAGCCACTACCTGCGGGCTGAAGAAGAGTGGGGACAAGTGAGCACACCATGACACAGGTGAGGGGCAGGGGACGATGCTGCCTTCTGTCCTCTTTGAGATCCGGGGCAGAAGAAGCACAGTTGTTGAAGTGTTGAAGCATGAGGTTTGCTGACTGACTAAATGAAGGAGTCTCACCTTACTTCCCTGACACTCCTTATCGGCCTCCACTGCGTGGTCTTCCTTTCCTTTTGCATTGCTGTCGACTCTCCTTCGTTCTGTTCCCCACTCTCTCCCTGGGGGTCTCTTTGTCTCCTGTGGCCACAGAACCCAGTAAAATAACACAGGAAAGAACTGAGTGGGATTTCCAAGAATTTAAGAAGATGAATCTCTAATTTTCCCCACATCTAAGATGGTAATAATGAGCATGTTGGCATCGCTCAGTAAATTTGTTGAATAAATAAATGAAAATGTATACCGAGAAGAAAACATAAGAAGTAAAGAAACACATATTTAAAAGTATGTAAATTTTGGAAATTGTGGCACTTTGGGTCACTGGACATGGAAAGATGAGGTCCCAGGGAGCTAAGCTGGTCACTTGTGATGGGAGCCGGAACGTACCATGTGCCCTTCCACAGGGAGATTACTTTCAGTCTGGAATCCTGTGCTTTGTTAACCAATCAGAAAGGAAGGATGAAAAAGCCGACGTGAGATCCTTTGGGTCGCTAACTATGTGCTCACGCTCTTCCTGGGCAAGATAAGCCTTACCAAAATAGTGACGTGAGCTAAAAAAAAAAAAAACATGGATACTAGAAATCTTTTTCTATTTTATTTTGAGAGAACTTATATTTCCATTTTCTCCTTCATCAGTCTCCTGATTACTAAGTAATAGATACAAATTAGCGCTACCAATGGCTGTCTCTGATGGCACATGAAAACGAACACTTTTGCACCATGAAACCAAACGCTCACCTTTCCTCCCTCCCTCCTCTCCGTAAAATTGTATCACAAATCACAGTTTTCACAACTCTCACTTAAATTACACTTTAGTGTTCCCTTTTCATTCCTCGGAAGATCACTGCTTTTTGTTATAATCTTGCGTTGCTGATTTTTTAAAACTCAAAAACATAGCAGCTTGATTCTTTTCAAGAATGGAAGTGTGGACGGTTTTTAATGGGAGTGACGGGGCGGAGAAGAAGGCCCTCTGTCTGGGAAGACACCGCGGGCTGGCGCTGGGACAGGCAGATGTACCTGGGGACTGGCGTCCTGGGCTCCACCCTCCCCAGGTCGCGTCAGCAGGCATCTCTCTCACCAATCTTTCCCTCGTCCCCCAAGTCCCCTGCCGATTCCAGAGCTGGTCGCTCACTGCTTGGCTCACAAGCCCAAATACGGACTGAGGAACCGCATATGAGTCATCACCGCGGGCCCTTGGCCCCCGGCCGTCCCACCCCAACCCGACCGCCAGGCCCCTTCTGATGGATCGCAGTCACACATCTCCATTCTGGGTGTGAACAACTGCTTTCTCATCTCGAGAGGGGACCGTCCTTTCACATCCCCCGCGGTCCCCACGCCAGTCTCCAGGTGTCCCGTCCCTTCCCCACCTTACTCTGGCTGCGCCTCACCAAGCACCCCAGACACCGGACCTGACAGGTGTTATTGCCCCCCTCTCCCCCCGTGCACGGGCCCGCCTCCCAGGGACACTCGAACCAGCTGTGACTTGGATCACAGGATGTCCCTCACGCCCGACTGAGCCTCAGAGGGCAGCACCCTCTTTCCCTGGGGACGACAATGGTGTCTTGTTTGGAGAAGCCCTTCTGTGCGCGGTGAACGCACACCGACCAGGCGCCGGGAATGGCTCACTGACTTTTCCACAAAATACTTAAACCTCGTCGAGCGCACCTGCCGATTCCGGGCACCGATGAGTCTTTCAAAGGCGGGGCCACGGTGTTCCCACCGCCCACACGTCTGGGGCTTCGTGTGTTAGCAGTCTGCGCCCCGCAGACAATGGTTTGGGGTTTCCAATGACCTACGAAACTATTCTAAAACTATTTATTCTTAACAATCGATTCAGAAATAATTACGAAAAGTCTCATTAAAATTTCCCAAATGTGTTAGAATGAAAAACTAAGTACTTTAAAAAATTCAGGGTCTCGGTGATATTTAGCGGCCTTTTTATTCACAGAAAGACCGCATTAGGCAGGGGCTGCAGGAGGGAGCGAATCTATTTCGAAGCTTGAGATCCTCATATTTTAAATCTGGGATGATTTTTCTTAACCCTCATCCTTTTTTGTTCTGTTTTTCTAATTCTATTAAATTTTCTCTACAGTTCAGGAAGGATAGTGATGTACAAATAAGGAAATTGGCTGGGTGTCTCTTTCTTATTCATTCATACTCCTCCTGCCGTAACCTACCCCTTGGCCGAATACCTCAACTCTCATGTTAGAGTAGGAATTCTCCGAATAGTGCACTTGGCCTTGTGATGACAGACGTCTCAGTAAGAGGAAACTGGGCATTTTTCAGTGCATTGAAAACAGTTGTAATCAAAGTGCACTTGGCACCCGTGTGATGTTAGTTTCAGGAGCACAGCATCGCCATTTGTACCCCTCACGGGGTGATCGCTGCCTACATGTAGCACCCCCGTGTCGCCGTGCGGAGTTACTGGGACCGATGGACCACGTCCCGGCGCTGTGCCGTAGGACTCCGTGGCTTGTCCAGCATTTTCCCTCCGCGACTGTGTCGAGTCCACGTCGCGCTGTTTCCTGAGCTCTCTCCGCGGATCGCACATGCTCATTACGGGGGAGGAGAGAATTTTCCACTGCGCTCATTTTAAAATCTTGTCTCTAAAGCCAGTGGGAACAAAGCCAACGGTGACAGGCCAGTGTTGAAAGAAGAAATGGAATGTGCTGGGAGCGTGGCTTTTAAAAATCAGGAGGTGATGTGGAATTCTAGATGATACGGAACTCAGCATTCCTGAAGCGAGGTCTACCGCCCTGCCATGTCTGAATCGATCGGGACAATGCTTTCAGAAATACCGGATCGCACACTATTTGAGATGGAAAAGCATTTGAATTCCAGAAATTAAGGATTGAGTGGCCAGTAAATAATATCAATATAAGCCGTTGATCAATGACCATTTTAAACCTTCTGCAACCATTTCTCCTATTTTATAAATATCTATACTGCATACCATCTGCTGACTTATTTTAATTCATAAAAAGACTATATTTAAATCCAAACGTAAGTGGCAGAATCAGAACAAAAGAGAGAGGTCAGGAGAATAAACTGAATAAATTTCAGATATGACTTCTAAAGGCAGACAATATAAAAGCTGTAATTTATTTTAAGCACAGGACTCCTTAAACACAGTAATTACAGGACATCTGCTGGGAGTGCGGCGTTGCCATTGGAGGACATTAATTGCCCTGTAATATCTCCTGGCACTCCCAAAATGTGCCCCATTGCTGATACTTCATTCACATTTCAGAGCCATTATTAGCTACTAATTCAAACAATCAAGAGAAAGACAACGAATGAATGACCTTTTCAGCGATGTCAGTGCATTCTTGAGATGGGGACTAGCCCTCCAAGGTCAAGCACATGCAAACAAGGGGAAATGTTCCTGGCTTAAGCCTGAGGTTCCTCCTCAGCATGCTTAGAAGGTTGATAAAACCCAGCCATCCATTGTGCTTTCTGTAAGAAAAATAAAAAATTCTCTTTATAATTAATAGAGACAATTCAGTCATGGACAGTCGTGTATACATTCAAACAGTTATTTCTTTCTTACTTCAACCTGTGAGAACGTTTAAGAATCACATCAATTTGGAGCCAGAAAAAACAGTCACTTCTCACAGCAAAACGGTGGGAGTTGAGCTGACAGCCCCTTAGGGGGCCCCTCTCGCAAAATATTTTCAACCCTGTCTGCCAAGCTAACGCCCCCTCCTCCGTTCCGCCTCCCTGTTTCTCAAGAAATTCGAATTTTTAAAGAAATGTTGTACTCTTGGCCTTTTGTAATGTGGAATGCATTCAGAGAAAACCCATAAATAAATGCTCGCACGTTCTCGTGAGAAAGAAAGCAGACACCTCAAACTGACCTTCTCGCCAGCAGAGGGGCGAGGCAGCCCACCCGTCTGGGGAACAGAGCAGAGGAAGCCGTGGGTGTCACCGTGACCATGACACCGTCCCTGTGCTCCTGGGATGGGAGGAGCAGATTCTCTCTGGGGTGGTCCCGTTACCGACGCAGGAAGGAGGGACGCAGAAAAATGGGTTGGTCCCGTTGCCAACGCCTGGTCAGGAGGGGGTGAGCATTTTCCCCTGTCTGCAAGTCTCCAGCAAAGGAAGTGAAAACGGGCACTGATTTCACATCAAGTCCCCCGAAGGAAAAACAGTGCTCTGGGCAACGTGACACCCTAGAGAGTAAAGCCACAGTGTCGTAGAAATGACGAAGGCACTCATCCACCTAAAATAACTTTCACGTATGGAAGCCTCAGAGTCTCCTTCCTTTAAAGCTGTTTCTCCCTAAGGATCTCGGCGTTGTTGAAAGCGATGATATGACGGTGGTACCGCCGTGCGCAGAGGAGGTCTCGGAACGTAATCATTTTCCGTTGCGTCCCATTCTTCCGTCAACCCCGTGTCAGGCCGACACGTTGCAGAGGTTTCTCTATCATAGCTTTTTTTTCACATAAGAAAACCCCAAAATATGTTTTGGAAGTAATTCTTTGCACACCTTTAGTTCAAGTTTTTAATTTTAACTATTTCGTCTTCACCCAAAACAAAATAGAATCCACGCAAAGAAACCTCACATAACCACGTGTTTTTTCCTGCCAGCTTGCACGGCTCTCGGGGTGCTTTGCACAGAAGTAGAGAAGCTCGTGTTAGGAGACGTGTGGTATCACAGAGATAAAAACCCCAGAGACTGCACAAGGAGCAACGAAGAAGCCGGTCCGCACGAGAAGCAGAGGTGTCCGGAAGTCAAGGGTGACAGGGTGACAGGAAGCCCAGAGCGTCTGCTCCCCAGCACTTGATCGAGGCTCCTAAATGAAACGGTAGAAAAGTAAAAAATAAAAATAAAAAAGGAACGGTCCAAGTCAGCCTAAGATAACAACTTCCCACCGGGAGATACCCGGGTCCTGAGAAGGTTCCAGGACCTCCATGCGAAGCTCTGAACAGAACAGACTTGGAAAATAATGATCAATTATCTATAGATTGGACCCTTGCCTGGGGCTTTCCATAAACTAGGGTCCCCTATGAAGACTTTGCGATGCAGTTAGAGTGGCAAAGGAAGGACCTAATGTAACCTGAGTTCCTTTACCACGGGGGGTGGGAGGACACCCTCTGGATCACACACGCCCCACACGGGACGCATTAGCACCTGTCTCCTCGGAAAGCCCCCACACACAGCTGGGGGCTGCCCTTATGGCCACCCAGAACCTTCCACAGCACAGAGCACGGACCACGGGTTATTCTCCAGGTCTCTGTCCCCACAGGGTGGCTCTAGGCAAATGGTTTCCTTTCACAGAAACACCCTCAGTCAATAGCATCATGTGGTTACTGCGCTCAAGGTTCTTCACCTCTCGTGTTGATGCACACTTGCACACATCACGTGTGCGTTCCCATTGCCCCCATTCCACAGAGGACGCACACTGGTGCAGCAAAGCTGAGTGTTCTGGTTAAAACCAGATGGCAAACGGGGTTCGCTGGCCTTAAAGATTATGCAAATGGAAATCCTGCTCTGCGTGGGCAGCCCCAGAATGACCTCGGCTCCTAAAGTGGGCAGGATTCAGGTGCGATGGGGTGTCTGCTTTCAAAATGACGGACAGCAGAGTACAGGTGGGTCAGATACCAGGTGCCCAGAGAGCAAGGTGTGCCTGTGAATGTGAGGGCCCCTGAGGGGTGGGAGTCCTGGTTGTGTCCAGTCCCTGCTCCTCATTTCCCTTGGAATTACCGTCCACTTGTGAGCGTGACCTGGATCCAGTGAGCATCTTCTCATTGCTGAGTTGGATTCGTGGGCCTCTCCCATTGCCCGCCCCTCCAATCTCTGAGAAGCCAGTGTGGGTGTCGCCACCCTAATCTACAAACTTGAGCCCTCAGGGATGCAGCAAAATGATCAAAGCACAGGTCCTGGGGCTCCGCTGCCCGGGGTTCAAACTCAGCTCCGTCCAGATCCCCGGCCCTGAGCAGTTCACTCCACACTCCTTCGTCCCAGATCTGGGCTTGCGGTACCATCTCCACCACATGCTGGGTGGGAACGCAGCACCAGCGTTTGTGAAGTATTTGGGACAGCATCTGGCTCATGATAAAGGATCTTTTAGTGTTTTAAGGACTTCATGTACAGACCACCTGGAGCTGCTCAGTGGGTTCAGACCCAGTGTGTCCTCATTTTTCTGGGGTCTGAGTGAGCCCCACCCTCTGTCATGATCTAGGGAGGCGTCGAGAATGGGGAGTAGGCATGGGTTTCAGACCACAACTCTATGGCACTTGCCTAACTTTGGAACCTACCAAACCTCATATCGAACTCACATATTCTTGCAATTTGATTTCCATTTGCTCTTGGCAAAACCTGCGTTTCCGCACATAAATAGAAAGACTCAGAAGAGATAACCAGGTATCAAATACCCATCTCTTGCAAAATAGCACTCTGATGCAAGGAAGGTAAATTTACCAGGCTCATGGTGATTAAATCTTTTTGAAAATACACAAAGAGGAAAAATCTGGGAAGAGCGAACAAAAGCGCCGTAGAAACCCACGTCCCGCCAAACCATTAAACACCACTCACCGAGCCCCCGCAACACCTCGGGCCTGCGTAAATGGGCGCTCTGCGGAGCCGCGCGGTTCTTCATCACATCAGGGACATTTAAATACATTTACATGCAATTGGCTTTCGCCTGATTTTATTAAAAGAAGAAACCCTAAGTGGGTTTATTTTCATATTTGCATAATGAAAGTATTAATATCCATTTAAAGGTCAATTCTGGTTGTGTTTCTGCCCAATTTAAATGATATTTGTGTGCCAGGCATTCAATATCCGCTGCGTGTTTTCTGACAGAGGAATTAAATCTCTAAGTTATTCCGACCTCGGCCCTTGTTTGGAAATGACCTGAAGTTCAGTGCAGAGATTTTAGGGCGCGACTATTTTGGGAAATAGACGAATGCGCTGGCCCACAGCCTGTATTCCATTTTACCTGGAACATTATCTGCCACAGGCCACGGAGCACACTTTTTCTTAATAAATAGTTGTGGGATGTCATGATGTTAATGCAAGGACATAAGGACGGGGGTGAGGGGACTCGTCCCTCCGGGGAGGGTAAAATCTCTGGGAGGGACTTAATAGTCTTTTCCCTTTTTGAATTTTTTAAATAAATAAACTAAAAATTGTTTCGATTAAGTCATATCTGCTTACTTCCAGTGTGGATAGTCCCTTCATGGAAACCCATGTTTTTCAGCTGAAGTCTGGGCTCCAGTTCAATGGGCCTATGTCTGCTGTTTCCACATTTTACTTCGGATACTGAGCCCAGCTACTTCCTGTTCTTCTCTTTCAGAAAAGATCCCACAAACTCTACATGGTTATAGGTTGTGTCTGTTTAGAAAAATGTGGTGGGACTAAAAAGTTAGCCTATACAACATGACCCTTATAATTTAGCCTACACAATTCTCTTTCAGTCATTGCCACTAAAAAATTTAAAGTAAAAATAATATGAATCAAGGTTAGTATCAGATAAATGAACCTATTTAAATAAGGAAGGGCTGTAGAGAAAGCATGATTTCATGCAAAATTACCATTTCCTATCACAGGACCCATTATTGCCAAATATTCAACATTTGACTAAACTTCAGTAGTGCATAAAGGTAAAAAAAAAAAAAAAGCTTGTGAGATCATTTTACTAAATATTTACTCAGGAAATGAAAATAAACTTCCTCGTGTTCATTATATTACTCAAGTAAATCATTTGGAATTATTCAAATTGTATCATTGTCTCCAACAAGTAGGGTGGTTCTTTGATTCCGCATCTTGAACGACACCTGTGGGAGTTTCGCGACGCTTCTAAGTCTCACAGAGCTCATTCTCCAAGTGTGATCTGCTTGCATCGCAGGGACCTCAGGCTTCTGTTCTCACTGGGACCCCAGGCGGCCAGGGGGCCAGTGCGTGGGCTGAGGCGGCCCCGGTGCGGGAGCTCACCGCCAGTAGGGTGGGCAATGGCGAGCAGAGCCCCCGGGCCAGGGCGAGCACGCTGGGCAGGAAGAACTCCGCGAGTCAGAGAGGCGTGCCCTGGGCTCCGGTGCGAGCTCCACAGACTCCTTTCTTCACCCTGTTGTGGAGTCTTAGGAAAATTGTCACGTTAAGTCTGAGCCTTAGAATAAAATGTGCTGGGAGGCTCTGCCTCCAGAGGAACTCTGCAAGCGTTTGCACGGGAGAAGCGAGGCCGAGGGAGGCGGCTGGGTGTCTGATGGGCTCCGTGTCTGGACCGCGGAGAGAGAAGGGAACACGGCGGGGGTGAGCGCGCAGCCCTGCTGAGAGAACGACCTCGATGGCAGGGGACGGCCGAGGGGACGGCCGAGGAGCCGGGCTTGCCCTGCAATGGGACCCCGCCCAGCCGTGGAGGAGTCTACATGCAGACAGGTTGGATGTAAACATCTTCGTGAAGAAAGTGTCTACAAGCAATGATTACTTACAACTTCTCAGACAATGTTAGAATGATTCCCTAATGATAGCACATCGGCAGGGACAAATCTTAAAAGCTCTTATTGATGCAGAAATTTAAAAAACACTGAATTTTATTGTGGGACAAATTCATTCCCTGTGCTTGAGGGAAAGATATGCTCACCCCAGAGTATTAAAGTATGCACAAAACATTGCATAATGTGTGTGCATGTGCTTTTCTCTTATTTTTCTGAAGTTATTTACTACTGGTTTAGTGTTTTGCACACTTATGTCCATCTTCATTTACTGTGATAAACATCTATTCAGTAGACACGCTATGCTAACCACGTGTCAAGTACCAGGGATAAAAAACACAAATGGCTTCTCCCGAGAAGCTCTCGATGCCTTCAACAGAGACAGATCACAAGCATCACGAGGTTCCTCGGTGACGTGCTGGGGACCGAAGAGATTTCTGAACGAAGTGCTGTGGGAACACAAAGGAGGAGCCCATCCTGATTGGACACGAAGGGAAAGTGCTTCAAAGCGCACAGAGAAGAGCTTTGATGTGGGCACTGAGGAATGGGGGATGTTCTGCGCCTTCTAGAAAGCATTTCCGTGGAAAAGATCTGAGCGGGTCTTTAACTCACTTTCATCATGTTCAAGATGGAGGCCCCCAGGCTGGGCGCGGCTCGGAGGAATGCAGAAAGGCCGAGGGCAGCTGAATCCAGGGAGCTTGGTTTCCAGGCTCCTGGACTTCCCTCTTCACCCAGGACTCTGTCCTCAAATCCGTGTCCCCCTTCTCAAGTCCCACCCTCGTGTCCAGCTCAGGCCCCTTAACATAGGTTCATTATTGAACAGGAAAATACTTACAAATCTCTATTTACAGGTGGCAATGATTAAAGCCAAAATCTAGAAGGGCTATTCTTCAGTCTTGTTTCAAGATAGCCCATCTATTTACTTCACCCGCGAGGAGCTGCGAGATTGTTCTCCGGACACTGTTCACTCTGGCGCAAAGAGCGGCATCAGAAACCGACCCACTTATGGACGGCCAAAACCCTTAACCTTATCATCAATAACTGGCCAGGGTCCTTTATGATTTAAAACATTCCTTGCAACCCACACCCGTCTGAAGCCTGCTTCCTGCAGTCTGGCAATTTTGAATCGGACCTTTTGCCGTGCGGACAGATGATGGGCAGTGTAAGTTCCCAAAGCGCCATAGGTGTGCCCCAACTGGGGAAGTTCGGGGCGGGGGTCCCCCTTCACTGCCCGCGAGGCTGTCCATGCCCGGGTTCCCGGTCCCGGCTTCAAGAGCGGAGCTGGGAAACAGGTCTTCTCTCAGTGACCAGATACTGACATTCGAATTCTTCTGCTCCTGCAGTTCTCTTTGGGGAGAGTCCTGTTCCTTCTTAGCTCTGCAGATGATCGCCCTCGGGGCGTCCAGGGGCCTCCGCATATTTCAAGCACACACTTGTCTTTGGACACTCGGCCTTTGTCCCGAGGCCGGCAGACAGCGACCCCAGCGCCGGGAGTGGAATGTGGCCATGCTGGGCTGGCGGGGGAACAAGCCGAACGCGGAGGTCATGGAGATTTCATGTTTTTCCTGTAACAAACACACACTGCTGCGAGCTGGGATTGGGAGTTTACAAGCCAGGTGACTACATTGTCGACCGAGCGGGTACACAAGGCTTTAACAGATTCGCAGAACTGAGCGAAATGGCTCTTCACGTTGTTTGGGCCATTTGAAATAATGACATTAGTCTGGACATCTGGCAATCAGTGGCAGTTGCGAACTGCTCATGAATTGGCTGGTATAGGAGCATAAGCAACCACACACCCGCGACCTGGGTGTGCTGCAGAGGCTGTGCTTCCTTGTTACGTCGCCCCCGCTGTCTCCCTGAAGAAGCCAGCGAACACGCTTTTCTTATACCTGATTTCATTGCTGCCGTGAATCCGTCTACTATCCATTAAGTGCCGATACAGTTACTAGTATCAGTGGATGCACTTCAATGTACACTAGCCATGTAACAAATGCCATTGTCCTCTGAATGCACGCTGAAGTGCTTATCTGGATCACAGAAACTGCCAGATCTTACAAGTGCTTCTCTCGGTTGGCATAAAGTGTGATTTTCCCCCCTTTTAATCATTAATGAAAAATGGTTTAACCTTTTAACAATTATTCTGACACAGGGCACATGAAAACATCTATTTCCGCTCCCTCCCTTCATTCTAGCACATTGATTAGGCGTAAATGTTCATCTTAACATTTGAAATGTTAGGGAATCAGATGGGAAATAAAATTTAGTGTCTTTTATATTGAAAGTTTTGTGCACATTGAAACAAAAGAG
Organism: Micronycteris hirsuta; assembly: GCA_004026765.1. Classification (NCBI taxonomy): domain Eukaryota; kingdom Metazoa; phylum Chordata; class Mammalia; order Chiroptera; family Phyllostomidae; genus Micronycteris; species Micronycteris hirsuta. The sequence goes on along the minus strand of PVJI01004108.1, from coordinate 91,158 downwards.
AAAAATCATTAATACCTCCCGCAGAATTACTGCACTCCTAGGACAATAACCACATTCACTGATTTTTCCCTCCAGGGAAGTGAGGTGGCGGGGGGAGGGGCACCGCTGTGTCCTTGTCTTCTTCTAAGGGCAAAAGTAATCACTCAACTCCTCCACTTGTCCCTCAGTTTGAAAAATAGTATGTGGGGGATATCTGTCAGCTCAGGAGGAATATAAATTATATTTACTAATCTTCCTTCCCACCCTCCTTCCAAACGAGACCTTCCTTGGTTTGTTATTTGAGGACGGTGGCCATTCCAATGCAAATAGAAACCCTCTTTTGCCCTTGAACTCCCCACGACCCAACTCAGAGCCCCTCCTGAACAGGTTGGAATGTGAATGTTTTGGAACCAAACACAGACAAGCCTGGACGACCTGGATTTTCCAGACACAGCCCAGGTCTTTACGAATGTGCGGGTGTAGGGTCTTCGTCCACCTGGCAGGAGGTGCACAGCATTGCAGAAAGGTTCCAGCTTTTCGGTCTGTTCCGTCAGGAGAGGAAACTGGGAGAAAGCGGTTGTTACTTTGCTTTCCCGTCAGCGTGTCTGCCTGGACGCCCTCCCTGCATGGACTGTGGGCTGTAACACAGCATGTGCCCCGGAAGGGCCTCTGAGCCGGACTGGAACACGTAAGCAGTGTGCGTAACACGCCTACTGACGCTCATCACGTGTACTCAACGTGCCGATTTCTAAACGTGTTATTTTCATCATGCCAACGTAGAACTACGGATAGTCTCATAATGCTGATGTATAAAGACATATCTGAGTATTCTCTCCAGCTTAATTTTACTTCTTCGGGTATAAAAACACAAAGAGTATAGAAGTACCGACCAAGCTATAAATCTGATTAAAGAAACTTCGGGGAGTTTCCTCGTCCTTTTGGAGTCGAGTTGATGATCTCTCCTTGTGGAGATGTCAGTACCTACGGATGAGACCAGGGAAACCTAAAGCGATGATCGCACCAGACCATGCGAATACTGTGCAATATTATGGCAGGTTTCAAAGGAATGATCCTCAGCGGGTTACTTTCCAGACAAAGGAGAAAGAGAAGGCTGGAGAGATACAGATAAAACAGAAGAGGAAAACGGTTACTATGAACACCCTCTGCTTCCAGATGATCTCTTCAGGCTTGTCGATGGCCATGGTTTCTATCAGCCCAGTGAGGACACAGCCTGATGCCCACGTGCGAAGTTTGCCCCTGCGTGATGCCGCATCAGGGAAAGGGGAGCTTTGCAGGGTGGGCTGTGAAAAGTCACCCTCTCAGAGCTTAGAACCCTCCCGTCACCAGCGTCACGGAAATGCCACTCTCGATCAGTTTGTTTTAATCACAATGTTAAGCTTAGACTGAAAACCTTTGTCCTACCGGGGAAACTGTTTCTTTGTTTCTCTGGTCCCCCTCCGCTGGCGACAGCCCTAGATCGCTCACACGAATAGGTAACTGGGGACAGCGGTAATTGCGGACATCCAAACAGCTGGTCTCCGACGTGAATGCTGATGAGGTCTCACCATATATAGATACATGGATTCCATCGATGTATAAATGAGATGAATTTCACCTCCCCTTTCGCTGTTGACTGTGTCCCGCGTCTCGTGTGGGTCACTGCGAGGAAAAATTCTGAAAGCTCCCTTCAAACGGGCACTCATATTTTAAAAGTTTAGATTCAGGAAAAACCCCGATGGCCTTGGAAGTACTTTGCCCTGAGAACAGGCAGGCATAACTTAAGTAATTCATTTTTAATAAGTGCATTTTGAAAGTAAATATGAATAAATTAACTTCAGTTCCCTGCACTTCCCACGCACCAGGTATTTCTACCTTAATGAGACCTTTCAGACTGAACCCCAAGCACTAAAGCGTGCTTGCTTCTCCACCAGTGCTGCGCTCTTCGCTGGGTGGCAGAATGGCGAACAGACACTTTCTCTGAGAATCCGGTATCATCTGGGGGTGAACTTGTAGAATTCATAAATTAAATGTGTTGAATTTTACATAACATGAACTGGGAAGTTGATTTTAAAATCCTGTGGAGAATCAGCCAAACTTCAGTGTCCCCTCCTCATTTCCAGCTGTGCTCATCACCATGCGGTTGCCTGCTCCCTCCTAGGTGTCCTTGGGGGGCGTGGACACCCCACGTCCTGCGTGACGACCCCCCAGCCTTCGTGGAGACCACACGCTGATATGCGTGCTGTGGACACACCCGGTGCACACTTGTCACTCACCCTTCACCAGCACAATTTTATAAAGGGTAGGAAAACATGCTCCCTGAAGATTGGATTTAAAGCAGAAATGGCTTCACACGTTAACACTTCTTTTCCTATCAGCGGAAAAATCCCAGATACGAGACACCTCAACTGCAGAACGAATTCACTGTGGTGCTGAATTCAAGCTTCTTTTGCAGGAGCTGCGGGGGTGAAGCACCTTCCCAGCAGGGCCAGGCCCCCCGGAGACACCTGGCCTTATCCCTTCCAGGTCTGATAAAACAGACGTGATTCCTATCCAAGCACTTTTCCTGAGCACCTGCTACGTCACCCTCATCACCTCCGTGCGAGGGAAGTGCGTGTTCCCTGCTTCACAGAGGAGGACGCTGGAGCGTGGAGATTTTTCATGATGTGCAAGTGTGCACGGTGCATAGGGGTGTGTCAGGAAGCCACGCCAGGCAGCCTGGTTTCGAAGCACCTGTTTGGTCCTCTTTATCACAATGCCTGCTTAATGCGTCCTGGGCTGGGACCTCCGGCCTCGTCCGTGGCGATTCTCCAAACCACTTTTCTCTCTTGGGTGGCTCTCGTCAGTCATTGTTCGTTCTACACGTAGTGACTCATCACCCACCCGCGTCAGGCCAGACTGGTCCTTCTGGCCTGAAAAACACCTGCTCTGTTTTACTCTGTTGTAAAGAAGACACTAAACTTCATTTTTAAAGGCCGCCCATTTGTGTTCTTTCCATATTTTCTGAAATACAGCAATAAAAGATAATGGATATGAGTTGAGCACACTGAATACTTTTGGCAAATTCTGAAAAGAGTACATTTTACAGTCTTAGGTTGTCTAATTGAGCTGCTCTAAATCACAGTCGTATCAAATATTTTAGCCATAAAAAGGGGTGTACCAGTGTCCTTAAGAAGGTAGCTTGTTTTTCTAATAGAATGATCCTTTACGATTTTATTAGTTTATTTACAGAAGTGAATCTTCTTTTCTTTTCCCTGCTAATGAAGTGCTTTCAGAAATAAATTACTTCAGTTCAAGTGTGATGGATGAGCACCTTAAGCGCAATCCAGTGGCCTGTTCATCATAGCTCGTAGTCACTTAATTTTCCCAGGAATTATCTCATAAATTTTGAAAGTGGGCAGGGGCCACAAAATGTGGCCACATTCCTAATGCCGCCGCCGATGGGCGTGCTGCGCAGTGTGGAGCGGGGCCTGATGAATCGGCAGCTGTCCTCTGCCCTCAAGTCTCTGTGTTCAATTCCGACGGGTGCCCCGCTTACCCGCCGAGTTGAATTGGACTGTGGATCCTGTTTCAGCGAGGGAAGCAGACACGTCTCTGGGGACTAGGAAAGACGTCTCTTTCAAAACTGCTGCAAGTGCCGCGGTGACAGGTCCCATGGTGGCCCTCCCGGAATGATTGACAGACCGCGGTGGCCCGGACCTCCAGGTGAGCCGCTGCTGACAGAGTCAGGGAGGGGGACTCAGGAGGCTGTGGCCGTGGCTGTCGGCTGGAGGATGCCTGGACTCGGCTGCTGCGTAGGGACTGGGGCACCAGAGTCAGGCCCCGGCCCCCACAGCTGCTCGGACCCTGGAGGCGGAGCCTGATCATCGCTGTTCCACTCCCACAAACACCCCACAAACCAGAGACTTGATTCCAATATGTCAAAATCCTCACCACCACCACAGTCTCCCGCCTTCCCCGAAGCCAATGCTGGCCGTTGGCATCTCCATGAACTGCCAACAGGAAGGGGCCACAAACCTCGGTCCATGAACTTCAGCCTTGAACTTGGAGCATCTACTTCGAAAGTCATTTCAGCAGCTTCCTTCCGTATTTGTCCATTTGAGTGCCTCGTGCCGCGGTTTCTGTGCCTGGCTGGGTGGCTTTACGGGTGGTACTTTCGGCATTTAAACACTCAAAGCCTCCAAAACCGGGCAAGGGGCTAACAAGGCTCTGGGAATAAAGTATGGGTTGAAGATACGTTAAAAATAAAAGCAAAACAAAGGAGAAGAAAACAGCAGAGCAAATCCTTTCCCTACTTAGAGCTGCTCATTAGCCGCGGTGCGACGTAAAAAGTCAAGGCGATTTAACCAGTTTAAAAAGAGGCCGAAGGTTTGAACTGTCCGGGAGGGTCACTGAAACGTGGATTCCTCAGCCCACGACGTGTTGAAATTCAGTCGAGCATTCTGAGTCTGTCCATCCGTGCTCCGCCTTCGAGTCTATAATGCTGAGTCCGGCTCTTCAGTCTTCGCTGATCTGTTATGCAGTGTGCATTCAGCCCTTCTCTCTAGCTTACTTTCCTGTGAGAACCAGTAAGTAATACGTAGAACACACAACATAGGTGTTGACTGTTTACATTCGCGGTAAGACTTTGGGCTACCGACAGCTGTTTGGGGGGGCGTCAAAAGTTTTAGAGAATTTCTATGGCGTGAGCGGTCAGTGCCTCTAGCCTCGCGTTGTTCAAGGGTCAACCGTAATTTTTTCTTATAAAATGAGTGCGTCTTCACCAGAAATACGGAAAATTGGAAAACAAACACATCAAGCATCAGCTGTAACCTCACCGTGTAGCGACACCTTCCCTCAAACATTATCCGCACACATAAACACTTACATACGTTTTTGCAAAAATGGGATGACTTCAAATTGATCAATGTGTTCCTCCGCATCTAGCAGATTTGTCCAAAAAGCAAGGGACACGAAATCACAAAAATAACTGCAGGTTCATTTTATCCATCTTAAGTAGACAATATTTATGAAGCAAGATAACTTCATGAAATGCTTATTGTAAGCAGGCATTCTGCTCCGTGCTCCGTGAACGTGGTTCTGTGGCCTTGCTTGTTTGAGACACCTGTTTCCTGTTCCCCTCGCACACCGACGCCGGCAAGTGGGCCGCTGAGTGCAGGGCAGGCTCGGGGGGTGGGGGGTTGCATCCTGGGAACCGGGCTGCAGAGCCGCTGGCCTGGGACAAGGGGCGGGACCGGGAGCCGGTGCCTGGGCGGCAGCTCGCGGTGCTTCAGCCACCTCGGCCCTGAGCGTCCACCTGGGAGCAGCGCCGGCCGAGCCGGTCACCCACGCTAGAGCACCAGGGGTGTGCCCTCCTCGATAAGGAGAGGAGGGACTAGTCTACACAAGGTGGTTTGGAGGAAACATCTTGGGGGTAGTGAAACACGCTGTTTAATATTCATGGTTGCCAACGAGACAGCACCCGAGTCCCCATTTAGCAGATGGAGGAACTGAGTCTCCGGTGTGTTACTGTCCGGCGGCATGCCGGGGCCTGCCGCTCCCTACCTCTCACCTTCCCAAGGGCGTTCTTTCCAGCTCACCACCCAGTCGATGGGCCACTCAGTCTCGTGTCCCTTTTGGTACTGAGCGTGGTGGCTTGCTCGGGGTGCTGATTGGTGAGATTGTATGAGCCGTGGCTCAGTTTTGGTCAACTATGTGTTGACCGTTTATCTTGACGCGGTGCGTCCTATGCCGGACGAACCTGCGCACCGACAGACTTCGCCGTCATTGAGTTTGCAGGGAGCGGGGACCATTCCCGTCCCCCAAAACAGAATTTTACCACCTTCCTTTCTCATGATCTGACACGTCCTGGTGAATTTTTATCGCTGCAACTGTAGTTACCCGTGGACAGGATGTTGGAGGACGTTTTATTGTAGGTGTGATGAACTGAGATTGGAGCCAAAGAGAAACTCTAAGAATCTTCTCTTCCAGGGTGCGTGGGGGTCCCTCCCACAGAGTCACTTTCTGGAGTTTATAGTTTCCCCCCGTCTTTCTAGCCCCTTCTGTGTGAACCTGTACAGTTGTACTCCTTCCAGAAAAAGGCGATTCGTGTTTCCAGACCCTCGCACATGGAAAGGAGGATCCAGTGACCGTGAAGGACATGCGCTGCCCGTGGTGCCTAGAAATGACTTCCTGTGTCCAGAGGGAGGGGGCCCGACTCAGCACCGGTGGCTGCCCTGTCGCTGAGGGGCCCAGGGTCGCCGCCCCCCTGTGGGTCCTTAACCCGGAGGTAGGACGGGCTGAAGCACCTGTTACAGGTCCCTCCGTGGAGTCGCTGATGAGGGCTGCGGGCAAGCCAGGCACTGCCTGTGTGCTCCTGCCCTTTCCTGCCTCCGGTCTTCCTTCGTGGCTCGCAGTGGCTGTTCTCCTTCCTCGTTTCTTTTTACCCCACGCTTTCGACATACGTCACTTTTCAGTCTTCTTGTCTAGCTCCTACTGCCGTTGGGCCACCGCTTCCCAGCTCAGTTCTGGAACGGTATTTACTGAGAACCAGTGGAAGTCCGGGACTCGGGGAGAATCAGACGCAGACACTACCTGGCGTGTGCTCATTTCGAGTTCTTGCTCCGTCCCTCCACTGCCTCACGGTTCCCCCCCCGCGGCAGAATCCTACAGGTGTCACAACTCACACCTGCACCTGGTTCCGGTGGTCATTCGCCAAATCGGTCACATTCTAACTTTTTAGTAGGAGTATTTCGGATTAATATTCAAGCTAAGATAATCATGGCTAATGAAGAAAAAACTCACCTTTCCAACTTTGAGAGATGAAGTCACAGTACTACATGTAAAAATCATGATTTCAGGCAACTGGGAGCTTGGTCCGAGGGTTTGGGGAGAAGCGAGAGCAAGGGGGACTGACGTGGTATCGCCCAGGTGTCCCCTGTCCCCTCCACATGTCCGCACCCCCATCTTTCTCGTCTTTCCTCTTGTGCAGAAAACATCCCCCACCCCCGGAGTGAAGGTTAAGTCCTCTGGAATTCGTGGCATGCCCGGTACTGCGCCGTCCACATTCCCTCTTCAGAAGGAAGTGGAATGTCATAAATGTAAACAGAGCTTAATATATGCTTAGACGGGTTTAACGTTTATAAATAAAGCCAAACGTTAATCTAGGCTCTACTTGACATCACTCTTAAAGTAGCTAGATGTAGAAATAGAATAAACAGCCTTTGAAAGCTGAGTCAGTTTTATGTTTTATATTTTACCTGAGAACTAAATGGAACATTTGCGTTATACTTACACATATATCTATGTTCACCTAAATATAAAGATGATTCATATTTGCCTTGTTGTGTAATGAAAATGCTGTTAAAATTCATTCATCTCATCTAACAATGTATTTCAAGGGCCCCCTCTGAGCACTTCACCCGGGATTAAATAAGGAGCAAGAACCGGCAGCCTTTGCCGTGACGAAGCTCGGAGTCCACAGTGGGGACAGAAAGTAGCTGATTACGCTAAGACGAAATGACAGAGCGCTAAGTGCATGAAGTGCGTTCACAGTGCTATTGAAGCGTCCTTGATCAAGGGTTCAGTGCCCCTGGTGACAGCTTCTCAGCACAAAAGAGTGTTGATTTGATGCAGTTTGGGGTATAATTTCATATTAGTTATCCTATGTCCTTTTCCAATACTTCTATTGCATTACCAGTAAAATCTACAAGCACTGAATGAGCTTTTTCAAATCTACCCAACAGAGGCTATGGATGCAGTGAACCTTTTGTTTTCCTGTATGTTTTGATATGAAAGATGAACGTGGCACCCTCTTAAAGCCACGAGTCTAAGTCAGCATTCAGTGGCACCTGTGAGGTAGATTCTGCAAGTCTGGGCTGTTGCCCTGGTTGGTTGGACATTCTGAAATGTGATACATATGTAAAACATGTCGATTATAAAAATATTTTATTGCCCCAAATTAACTCATTCAATGGTAACCATATCCAGCTATTTCCGTGGCAATTGCAGGGAAGGTGGGGTGCAGAATTGCCCCCCGCAGAGCTGAGTGCCTTCCGCTGGCAGAGTGATTTGGGACGTTGAGTTCTGTGTCTCTTTACTGAGCACGTGGCGGGCACACCGGAAACTTCATCGCCTCTCTGTGCTCCCTTCTCTGTCTCTTCTGGTGTATTTCACTTAATTTCCTGTTTCTTGCCCTTTATAGTATTTCCATAGCAATTTCACTTTTGCTGACATCCTCTATAATTTCGCTTATCAATGCTTTATAATCACAGCAATGGAGTGCCTTTATATTTCTGTCTGTATCTTGCAAAACACTGGGGTAGCACCTCCACCCGGACTGTGGATTTGATGGAAATCGCGGGCAGGGGACCAAGCAGAAGAGCATGGTTCTGAGAAAGGCTCCTAGAGACCTGCCTCGGGGGGCCCCTGGGTTCTGGGGCAGGTGCTCACTGTGCACGGGCAGGGGGAGGAGACGTGAGGGCTGCCGAAGGGCAGCCGGCAGGAGCTGTGAGCCGGGCGGAGCCCCAGGGGCACTGGGGGAGGGGATGTGTCCAGCGGCCACCGTGGAGTTGGAGAGCGAGTGCTGACAAAGCAGGCTTGTCACTGAGGGCGGGGACAGTTGTGCAGTTAATACAATAATTGTATGTATGACCTGAGGAGGTAGGAGCACATGTTTCTCCTGCTAAAGACAACCTGCAAGATTTCTGTGAGTTGCTTGTCTCTTTTGACCCCGGAGAGCCTCTACGCGATCACTCTAAGTGGGCCAATCAGAGCCTGGCGGTGAGCAGGCTCAGCCTGTCTGTCCAGCTCCCCACTCCCCTGCGTTACAGTTCCCCGGCCGGCCAGTGCCCGGCAGGCCCCACATCTCCCGCCCCGGTTGAAATAAATCCACTCCAGAGCCCCCCGCCAGCGTCCATGGTAAACAGAACATTCCCATGGGATTATTGTCAGAGCTGACCGTGCGCCCTTCCCCATTTTTTAAAGTCAAGTCTGGCTGAAAATAAAGTCGAGTCTTTGGGGTTTTTTTTTTTTTTCTGTATTAGATGAATACGTTTCTGGCATCTCAGCTGCACTGCGCATGGTCCGCGTTTGAACTAGACCAGACTAGCAAGTCCTTTGGAGGACTCAGGACGCATGCCAACCACGGTGCCTGCGAGCCCTGGCGCGGGCATCGCCGCGGATCCACTCAGCCTCCCTTAACCTCGCGCCCGCCTTCCGTGTTCATCGGCGCAGAATTCACGCGGGCGCTGGAGATGCGCCTCCAGAAAGCAGCGCGTTCTTGCACCTCCTTCCTGCGGGCAGCTCGAGGTCAGCCGCTGCCCAGCCCATCGGCATTGTCTGCACGGCCTCTCTGTGGTGTCACAGGGTCACAGCTCGGCGGAGCCCCCGGACTCACACCGAGAGCCCCTGCTCTTCCCACCGTTTTATGGGCTTTGTCTGGGTTCTCGGGCGGATGCCGTGGCCACGGCCAAATCTGCGGTCTGGCGCGACATTTATAGCTTCCTCTTTCTAGTTAGTTATTAATTGAATATTTGACCTTGTCATTGTAAAACATTTTAGGAGCCATTATTTATCGTTATGTAAACAACACAATCACTGTTTTTAGGGTTTTTTTTTTCTTCTCATGGTTTATTTCCCCCTGAGTGAAAAACAATTTAATCCTGAATTAAATTGCACCCACATTTTCCACTCAGAAGGCAGAATCTGTGTGACCAGCAGAGCAAGCTTCCAAAGTAATTAGTTCTCCCCTGGTTCCCGCTCCTTAGCGGGTCTCCATTTTATCTAAAATGACAAAATCCAGCTTTCCAGACCCAGGCGGCTGCAGCTCTCGGAGAAACCCGCCCTTCTCCAAGGCTGGGTCGTGTCACGTTCTCGCCCGGAGCCCGCCGCCGCCCGCTGCCTCCACTCTGGGCTGGGGCACCTCCCCCGGCCGCCACCCCACTGAGGACACCCCCAACGTCCTTCCCACGCCGGGCAGCCCGAGCTCGCTTCTTCGTGTGCGGGCACGCCGCATTTCAGTCATCTGGTTTCCGTCTTCGTCCACTTTCGGGTTAGTGCCCCGGAGGTGAAACCACGGCTTACCGAGGCAGGGGAATGAGGAAGAAGCAGAACGAAACAGGAAAAGGAGGGTGAGCCTCCTTGAGATCTTCACATCATTATCGTAAAACTCATCTTTACAAATTCAAGCAGAGTTCACCAAACATCTGCTTCCTTCCAAATCCTGGGTGTGTTTCCGTGCCACTTCTGGAGCAGAGTCCAGTGGGGCGCACCCCTGATAGGGGCCGAGCGCGACGCCGGCCACTCTGACGGTCATGCTGTGTGGCGTGGCCCCGGAACAAAACCTTCTCTGCCCTGCGTAGGGCCTTGGGGGGCTGACCTCCACGGACACATTGCAGGCTTCCTGGTGGGCCACCCCAGTGGGTTTTGGCCAATGGGGTGCACAGGTGGGAGACCGGGGACAGGAGGAGGCAGAGGTGAGGGGCTTCAGCAAACCTTGTGGGTCCCTCTAATTCTGTGCACACCCTTTGCTGGGGTCTCTTGGACAAACTGAGTTGTGTCTGTTTCCAGCCAAGGTCGTGAGTGACGCATGGTGGTTCTGGTCTGCTTACTGGTTGGTGGCTCAGCTCGGGCTAACAAAGGTGGTTTGAGCCTTTCCTTGCACTTGTTTAACACCAAAATGCATTAGTAATTTATCTCTTTGCTCCTAAAATGGGAACAAGTGTTAACGCGATTAATTTATTTATGACTGGAGGAAATACGGTAATAATTTATAGCTCTTCTCCCCAAAATCATGACATCTCTCTTGGGACAAGTGAAAATGTGGATGACTCTTTTTTACTTTTGTTCAAAATAATAAATCATGATTTTTGCATGTATCCTTCAAAGCTTAAGTAATGCTCCCTAAGTGGCTTCTGCTTCAGTGTCGAATACAATGTATTTTCCAATTAGATTCCTTTAGTCAATGTTGCTAAGGTTAGCGTCGCCCCTGCTACATCCCGGGGATGTAAGGAATGGAAACGCCGTAATTCTTGCCCTTCGCAGAGTTCATGGCCTGAGGAACAGGCAGACATGTAGCAAGTAAGCCTGTAGTAGTCAATACTTAATTACTAACTCGGGCGGGAAAGAAGAAGAACAAGAGGAGCTGAGGGAATAGAGAGGAAAACTCTTAAATAGGAGGCTTGGTTAGCGCCCGTGAGAAAGAGACACTCAGGCTGAAAACCGAGGGAAGGACGGGACCTCCCTTTGTGGTCTGGCAAGTGCGTTCTGTGCGAGGAGAACTGGTAAAAGTGGGAGGTGGGGTTGTAGGGCATCTGAGAACAGGGGAGGCCAGCTGGCCAGGCAGGGGGAGGGACAGAGAGCAGCCCTCAAAGTCGTGGGTTTTATTGTAAGCACAAGAAGAGGGCCTTGGGCGGGTTTCATGAGGACCGTGGCGTGAACTGGTTTACGTTGAGGTGATGAACTTGAGCGCTTTGTGAGGGGTATCGAGGAGCCAAACAAGGGTGTCCACCGGGAGGGCACAGGGCACAAGGGAGTGTCAGGGGTTGGGGGTCACTCTGGTGAGCGTTGACACCCGTTGACACCCGCGCACCCTGTGGCTTTGGTAGGAGGCGCAGTGTCATCATCTCCTCTCTGAGGTCCGGTGGTGGCTGTGACCCCGAGCTGGTTTCCTGAGCGCACTTCCAGCTAGCCGGGGGAAGTGGCTGAGGAGTTGGTGTCCCAGAAGCCACCATTTCCTACCATGCTCCTCCAAGGACAGTCTGTTAGTGACCTCTGCTCCACGTCCTGGCCACGCCTAGGATTGTCCCTCCCTGCTGCTGAGTCTGTGCCCTGCCCTGGGGCATGCCCGCCCCAGCCACCACATTTAATTTCAGCCTAGTCTTCCCACCCCTCCAAACTGTCCAGTCTTGCCACACTCTGTCCTAAATGTTAGAATTCCTGCATCCATTCAAAAGTGTCTGGGTAAGGGGCTCAGCTCCCTCGGAATTTTGGGCAAATTCTGTATCCCTTCCTCTGGCTGTGACCCTGTAGGAAAACTGCGCATTAGCCCAGGCTGCCTACCTTTTGATGGTTCCACCTCCATTTCCCTCTCTTTCCCTCTAAATACGCCTCAATGTCCTTTTCTTACAGCTCCGATGCCACATAAATAAAGAGATTTCTCAATTCGTTTCCTCCAGCCGAGATAATTCGAAGTGCCAGACTCATGTCTCACTTGACATAGTCTCGTAAATGCCTCACAAGCATCTAAAAATCCATGTTTATGTTCGCTCTCCCTGCTGTCGCCCACCAAAGCCCCCCGGCTTGTTCCTCCCTGACTTTTCTCTTTCTGAAAGTGACACTAGGCAAGCCCAGCTGCTCAGCAGTCGGTTCCGACGACTCCTCACCCTCTGACCAGAGAAAAGCGGGGAAATTCTCTCGACTGCATTGTCAGGTATTACCTAGAACTGATTCGTGTTTCTCTGTCTCGTTGTCTTCGTTGCATTTTGCTGTGGCTAGCTTCCCTCCACCGGGAGCCGAAGAAGAGAGAGTCCCCAGGCGTGGGGCCCCCTGGACAGAGGGCCCCGCCCCCCGCCAGGGGGGGGAGCAGCTCTGTCCTGTGGTGGATTCCAAGTTCATTCAGTGCCACTACCAACTCAGAGGGAAGGAGGGCGAGGAACAGCCTTGTAGTCTAACCATGTGGCCGGGGCCATGTAAATGTGTTCACACTGTTTTTTCTCCGTGAGAATATCCAATTCTGCCTGAAACACAGCTTCGAACCCAAGCAAGAACAGCCTTATAATGACGGCCTGTGATACTCGCACTCCTTCCCTGTTCCTCGGCGGAGAGGGAGGGGACAAAGTCGAGTGTTTCCGTTGCCTGTTTGGGAAGCTGCCCGCGTTGCTGCACGAACAGCCGTGACCGAACAGCACACAAACAACGGGCAACTCTGCAGAGATGTGGCCACGTATCCTTTCCCTGCTAAGTCCTAACGTAGACTCAATCAATTTAAAATCCTCTATCGAAGCTAAATTGCTACAAATAAAAATTTAAAGGACAAATTATAGTTGGTTTAAAAATGGGACAACTGGAGTATTTTCAGGAGAGAGAAGAAAATGGCGTGAGTGCAAATAAGAATGACTGGCTGCAGGAGTCCGTGCCTCACTGACGCAGCCGGGAAGGTTTTGGGGGGTGGAGGTGCTTTTGCTGTTTTAAACATGAGGGGTACTTATCTGACCTCTGCTTCGGCTCCAAGGAACCCGTGCTCCTGACCTTTATAGCCGTTGCATTTACAAATACCTCCGGTGACCCGGAAACCTATCACCCTTTGTGCCCCGATAATTCGGGGGATGATCTGTCCTCCGGAACCACGTTGGGATCTAATTATTTTTCAGTGTGATCTCTTTTGAGAAAATGTCTCACTCCACGTCCTAATGGACACCTTCTCCCCTGAAACCAGTCTTCCAGCTTCTTCTCCATCGTTTTTCACGTGCTCCCTCGGCACGCTGCTCAGCCTTCTCCGGGCGTTCGTTCCTGCCTGTGGTCCGGGCTTCGCCGCCGCCTGCAAGTCTGTGGTTTCCGGGACGGTTTCACTGTTGACCTTTCACAAAAATCTGCACAACTCTGCTTCTTACTCCGTATGGAGACATTCCCACCTTCTCTGAGTTTTCCCCAAGTTTCTGGAGTCGCTTTGGAACGTTCTCGCAATGCCTTGGTGCGTAATTCTTTTGACCATCCAATTTTGAGCGTATTTAAGACAAGAAGAGATTCCTTATTTTTGTCACACTGCAGTGTGAGTTCCTTTAATGACATTGAGCAGTCCTGTCCAGATGGACGAGGCTGACGGATGAGCACCTGAAAGCCAGCCCACGTGACAATGAAGCAGCCCCGCCAAGCCTTTCTGCACTGCCACTGTTACCGTGCCTCTGACCTGCTGAGATTTAAAATATCCAGGAAACCTCTTTTGGTCTGACTTGTCCAGCTTCTTGTGATCCTCCCCTCAGGACATGTTCATTGATTTTAGAGAGAGAGGAAGAGAAAAAGGCAGACAGAGAGAGGGAGAGAAACATGGGTGTGAGAGAGAAGCATTGACCAGTTGCCCCTCATACGCACCCTGACTGGGGATCGAACCCACAACCTTTTGGTGTGCAGGACAGCGCTCCAACCCACTGAGCCACCAACTGCTAGGGCTACTGTGTCCAACCTTTTGGACAGGAGGATGCTGAAGATGTCTGAGTAAAGGTGGTCCCACCACCTGACATTGTTTTCTCTCCAGAAATGGTGCCTCATTTCCCAAAATGCAAAATTGGAATCTAAATAGTTTCATCCGTCTCTGCATGGCCTCAACTGTGCACCGTGAGCAGAGAGAGGGGAGGAGCCTGTGAAACACACACTGGCCTGTAATATATGACCCCTCCCACCCCCTGCGTCACTAAGGGCGGCGCCGTGTTTTCAGACGTGGCCCCGGGGTGGGGTGGGAGGGGCGGGCTCACAAGGAAGCGCCCCTGTTGCTGGTTAGTAATTCTCTGCATGAAATGGAACCCTCTCATCTTGGTGCAGTTACTTACTACCTGATAGAGTTTCAACAGCTTTTTTTCCCTCTTTCCCTGCTCGTTACAGAACAGACATTACCAGGGCTAAAAGGGTCATCCATTAACTGAATGAGATCCAATTATGGGGAAACCAGAGCGGCTCTCTTGGGCAAACTGGAAGCTGTGCGCAGGTGATCACGTGAGCACACATTTAGACGCAGGAAAAATGTTCATTTTTTCCCCAAGATAATTTAATATATGTATGTCAGTGAAACCATGATGAAAGGCCCCATTCACTCAGCCATAGATCCCAAGTGACAAGAATTCCTAGAAAAAAAATTCTTGCCATTAAAAAAATCATTCCATATTAGATAGCTGCTATAGGAATGAACACTTAGGAAATATGTAATTATTTAAAAGCACTCAAAAGATGGTTTTTGGCTTTCCCCCTATATTTAAATTATCCTTAAATTTAAGTTACTATTACTAGTACTACAGGAAAACTACGGTCTCATACAAATTCTTAGCCTGAATTGATACATTTTGGATATAAAAATCATACATTATCCTGGGTACTTACCAACACCTAAGCAGACAGTGATATACCCAGAAGCATATAGACATAAACACGTATCCACTTTTGGTACCAAAATCTAGCATTCCTTATATTTCACTTTGAAATGTAATACATGCGGAATGTATTATTTCAGTTGTAACCTTTCTAAAGTAAAATATTACTTGAAAAAAATTTCAAGATGTAAGTTGAGCCTCAAAAAACACTACTGGAACCGTTTTTATATGTTTGACGTGCATAAATGTTTCCCCGAAGTTTTCTACTCAAGTGAATAAGCCAATTACAAGTAGATATTTACTGAAAGTTAAAAAATGCGTTTATTTTCTGTTTTGTTACAGATCAGACTACTATAAATAATACCAAGAAGTATCATAAAACTTACCTCGAAATTATTTTATTGTGAATGTTTTTTTACAAGGACTTAGAAAGTATTGGGTTACAGCTCCAAAGCTGCTGGAAATACCTGATGTGATAAGGGAACGCCAGGGGCAGAGGCACAGGAGCGCTTCAGTGAGGCATCTTTTTCGAACAGATTCCTCTGGAAGACAGCCAGGCCCCCGGCTGAGTTCCAGGCTTTCCTGAGAAACAGGACACTGAGCCTGGTGGGATCGAAGGCCCCAGACTCATCCAGTGTTGGTCAGAGAAGAGAAAGATATTAATTACAAACAAAAATTGAGTTGGGCCAATCATTTGGAACCCAGTTCACGCTGAGCAACTTTGCAGGAAGGAGGCCTTTTCTGGGCAGGAAGTTTGTGTGTTTTCGGTGGACCCCGGCGGTGGCGGTGGGGAGGACGCTGGCCTAGCCGCCCGGTTCAGCTGAATCATCCCTGGCAGCCTACGGCCAGATTGCCCCCCACATCTGTCTTTTGGGCTAAAATTAAACATGAATAGCTGGAGAGTGTTCCGATCTGTTTCTCATTAGCGCAATACAATGATTCTCAGACAGAAGTGGCCTCTGCTGGGCAGGGTCCTAGCCCGAGCCCGGGGCCTCCCCCCACCCTGGGGTCACTTGCGACATCCATCACCTTCCCCAGCTTGGATTTAAGACCTGGGGGTGGAGTGCCGGGGGCAGTAATCCTGGTTTTTCTGCCTTCATTTTTCTTGTGGTATTTCCCAATTCCAATGTCTATGGGAGAAAGGTCAGTTTCAGCTTTTGAACTCTTGTTTTAAAAGCCAGATACTGGGATCGCTGCCTCCTTTCCTTCAAGATGATGGTTTCCCCATTCTTTTTGGTTGCGGATGAGTCTAGTCCCCAAGGTCTTTTTCTGATGTCTGTGTTTTGTTACTGTGATGGATTAAACCTATAAATACTTCCTCAGTGTCACGATGGATTTGCAGAACAGCCCTACGTGGGGCTGTGTGTTGGGACAGGGCACCACACTTACTCTCTTCCAGAGCTTGGGGTCTCCCTGCCGTCCCTGCAGGGGTGGACTTCCATGGCTTCCATTTCCATTGGACGTCAGGCTTCCGGTTCAGCATGTGAGCTGCCTAGAAGTCTCCACTGCATCCTCACACCAAGTAAAATGCTGGACAGACCGGACAAGGAATATCTGTTCTTGGATGCAGAGGGGCAAACCGTGGGCCCCAAGTTTGAGACACAGGGGAACACAGGGAGTCAAAGCTTACAGGGGCAGCAGCTTGCTGGCACAGCCTACCTGTGGGAACCAGAGCCGGGGGAGGGAATCCTGAATGATAATCAAGTGATTGCTGGAGGTTCCGTGAGAGTTAACAACTCCAGGGGGACCCCATCATGGGGACCCCACCGTGCATGACATTTAACTCCTAGAGATCGGCCAGGTTTGCCCTCCCCTCAGCACCCCTTTCTAAAGCTCTACTTACAGGGGTTTCTTTTGCCTGGTGTACTATGTCTGGCTACCCCCTTCGAAAAAACATTGTAAGGCATTGCAAAAGGCAAAACACACAATTCCAGGAGACAGAGCAAACATCAGAATCAGATATGGCAGAAATGTTTGAATTGTCAGGACTTTAAAACAACAATGATTAACATTCCAAGGGCTCTACAGGGCAAAGGAGACAAGCGTGCAAGAACAGATGGGCGGTGTGTGCGCAGAGCTGCAGTCCTGAGGCAGGACCGGGAGGAAGGGCTCCGGTCAAAACCCTGCAATGGTCTGGAGAATGTCTCTGAGGGGCTGGCCGGCGGGCTGGCCACGGCTGAGGAGGGAATCTCTGAGCTTGGAGACAGGTCAACAGAACCATCAAACACTGAAAAGCACAGGGGAAAAGACTGAATTGAAAGAAAAACCAAACCAGAACAGAATATCCATGAACTGTGGGACAACTACAAAGGTAACACGTAGGCAATGCGCATACCAGAAGGGGAAGAAAGGGAGAAAAGAACAAAAGAAATATTTGAAATAGTGATGGCTGAGAATTTCTCCCAAATTAATGTCAGACACCAAATCAATTTCAGGGAGCTTGGAGGATGAATTGAAAACAAAACAAATAAGAAGCAAAAAAACCAAAAACCCCAAGACCTGCACTTTGGCATATCATTTTCAAATTACAGAAAATCAAAGATAGAGCAAAAAATCCTGAAAGAAGCCAGAGGGAAAATACATGTTACGTGTTGAGGAACAAAAATAAGCATTGCCTCCAACTTCTCAGAAACTTTGCGAGCAAGTAAAATAGCTTGGAGAGAACAAAACCAACCCAGAGTTCTCTGTCCTGCAAAACCATCCTTCAAAAGCGAGGAGAAACAAAGACGAACAAAAATGGGGGAATGTGTCTCTAGTAGACTTGCCTCGCAAGAAATGCTAAAGGAAGTTTCAACATTGATGCACCTGTGGCCTCTCTTCTCTTCTCGCTGTTCATGTTTCACCCCTCCTTTTCTCCAGAACGGCGCCCACTCCCTGACTCGGGGTCTCACGGGCTTCCCCCCCGTCATTTTCTAGGGCATTTGAGAGACTCTCTAACGCCTTTTCCACTCGTTGGTTATATACCCTCGCCTTTCTTTTCTGCCGCCTTCTCTGCTGGGATAAACCAAAGCCAGGCAGTCCCGCTCCGTCTTTCCGACCAACCCTGGGCTCTCCTGATAAACCTGCCTTATCTCATTCTGTCCCACGTCATACCCACTGGATACCCAGCAGAGGCTGATGGCAGTTTCTAGCCTGGGCTTTTCCTGACCCGGCCATGTTATCTGGCCTTTTTGCCTGCTGATTCAGAGCGCAGGCGGAGACGCACACTCCCCAAGGCAGTATTTACTCATCACAGAGCAAGGACAAATTCCACCAGTGGGGCAGCGCACACATCACACAGCGCAAACGCCCCTGTGGACACAGCAGCCGGCGGTGGGCGGCTCACCAGCTCAGACCAGCGCCAAGGTTCCCGGTTCTTAAATTTTTAATTTAAGCCAGTTCTGGGGCCATTTAGTCTACTGTTAAAACACCAAGTGTCCAGTCCTGCTGCAACACCTAGGAACTCTCCAACTCAAGGCTTCTAAACAGAAATAGAGTTTTCTAAGGTGCAGAGGGACCGAGGTTTGCCAAAGTAAAACGAGGAATCTGTAGACAAGCAATGTCTGCCACCCGGCCGCTCATCCCAACATAAAGGTGAATTACACCAGGTTAATCCTCATGTTAACACCACAGCTATTGTTAAAAATAAATGAATAAATTTGATTTGAATGTCTTATTTTTTTACTCAAAGCTTCATGCCCTTCATGTATAAACCATTATAACTTTGTCTTCTTCTAGACCATTTTAATCTAAAAATAGCCCTTCCACGAGCCTGCTTTTAACCTGCCTAGAAACTAGTCACTCCTTTCTGTGCGAGGTCTCCTCAGAGAACTGTGGGACGTAAGAACACCGTGTTTCCTCATTGGGTTGGTTTGTCACCCCAGACCACTGCTGGGATTTTTTTTTATGGCAAATAGATAATTTCTTAAAAAGTCAAGTAACTCGATGCAGAAAAAACTGAACAGACGCAACCGCAGCAAGCAGATTTGCAGCAATCTGCTCTGAAAGTCTAGTGTAAAAGTGAAGAATCTCTCAGGTTGGAACTGGCGCCCGCTGGAAGGGGAGCCCCTGCATCCCGCTTTCCAGTGACGTCACTCGGCCTCGTTAGCATGTTCCCATCACGGAAATCAGCAGATGCCCTAAACCGGGGCTCCCTCCCGGCTCCCCTCGCCCCCTCCCAGAGTCACCCACTCCACAGGAAACATCCCGTCTTCAAAACCCACCCCGCCTGCATTGTTGGCTTGTGATCACACCTGCTCTGCCAGCCTCAGCGCAAAATTCGTAGCTGGATCATCAGACTCTATAAAGAGCAAGTCTTTGCAAGGTGATACCCTCCACGGCAGCGTCGGCTTACCTTTCGGAGTTATTGCCACAGCCACCTGACTAGTTCAGCTCCACAACAGAGTCAGTGTGACTGATAAAATGATTCTTAATTTTGAAATCAACATTGTACGTCTTTATTCTGTGAGAAGAGTGTGTAAAAAGGCAAATGATATTGTACACCAAAGTTAGACGTTACTTATAAGAATAAATGAATGATTTGGATAAATTAGGAAATATAATGTAGCGCTTCTATTATTTTTCACTTGTTTTAATTTCCGTTTAATACCACAAAGCTTGTCCTGAGACAAATAGAAGTCATCAATGCGCATGTCTTATGGTTGCTGTAAGTGACAAATCGCCACAAACTTAGTGACTTAAAATAGGCACTTTGTCACAGTTCCAGAGGCCAGAGTGTCACTGGGCCAAGATCAAGGTGGCAGCCAGGGCCACACCCCTCAGAGGCTCTGCTGGAGAGCCCCCCCACCCCGCCCATGCAGCCCCCAGGGGCTGCTGCCCTGTGTCAACCCGTCTCTGCTCCTGCCTCCCCATCGCTTCTCTTCTGCGTGTGACAGGCGTCCCGGCCCCGGAGACTTTACTGGTCCCACTGAATAATCTCAAGATGCCCAGTCTGAAGATAGTGAATCACGCCGTTTACCATTGAAGGTTACATTCACAGGATGTAGGGATTAGACTTCAATTATCGGCCCCCTTCTATCACCCCATCACCTTGAGAAAAATTAAATACTTGTAAAAGTCGATTCCAAGGAAGCCTAGGTGTTTCAGAGGTGTGCGCGAAGTCCCCCGTACCGCCAAGTGTGCACGGAACGCTCGGGCGGCTAGCACAAAACCACACGCGATCCATCTTTTTGATATTCATGGGTTATCTTGATTATGTTTTAATGTCAGCTTACGCAGTTCTCATTTTCATGTTTATATGTAAAAAGTATCTTGTCTTTTCCCTCCCTAAGTATTGTGCGGTAACACTCTGTCCATTTTTAAGTCGGGTTCCTTACTCATAAACAACCATATTTCAACACTCACCAGTGGTAGGTACTTCTTTAGTTCTTACCTGAAGATTTTACGACAGGTATTACCAATTACGTATTTTTTAAGTTCCAATATACATGAATCAAATGGATTTGCCTGAATTCCTTGTAATCATGGCTCCAAGTAGCACACTTCCACTGGACTTGTTTTCTGTTGAATGCCAAGCACGTACGTCCTCCGCGTTTTATTCTCTACTTGGAAATAAATAAATAAATAAATACAGCCACGCACTGCAGAAAGGCACACGCCGCCCGCCTGCACAGTGGGTCCGAGAGGCCCATGTGGGCTCACATCGTCTTACTGCGGCCCGTGTTTCGTGCTCCATCGCTTAACACGGGAGTGTATCGATGGAGAAGCTCCTCACACAACACACGGTGCAGGGCAGTGAGTTTCCGGATTCATACACGGTTTTCTGCTGGCCTGGCACACACGTCAGAGTGGACGGATCTCTGACCTTGCTGTGCTTGTCTACGCCAAGTGACCAGACACGGCAAGCCTCCCACACACGACAGTGGCTTGTAGGGAGAAAGGAAGCCTATAAAGACCTGTAAGCTGTGGTTAGGGACTCATGCGACTATAGGCGCAGGAATTTTTTAAGATGACAATTTTCCTTGAGGGAGAAGGGCCGTCAGCTTTTATGGAGCAAAGAAAAGGGGTGAGGAGGAAGAAGAGGACCGCGTTTGGGGAGGGGTGAGGCTGGCCTGGCCGGCTGTGACAAGGCGGTGGGAAGCCACGCTGTAGCACTAGAGAACAGCCCAGGTACTGGAGAGGGTGACAACCAGGCAGACGTGACTCCATGCGCTGTGACGGGGGATGGGGACCCCATGGTGGTCTCTGAGGAGGGGAGCGACACCCTGGAAATAGTTGGCAATCTGCATGTAGAAAGAGTACTAATCAAATGAAATTGGGAGCCGAGAAAAATATTTCTTCCGAAACAGACAATTTAATGGAAAATTGTGACAGTATCCAAGTAAATAGCATAACAAGAAAAAGACTGCAGAGTATTGATTTGATGCATCACTTAAGCAAGAGAATATCTCAGACCTGCATTATCTCTGCTCTATTTCCTCATGCCTTGGACCGTGCAGAGAGCTACGTCCCTCCCAAGCACAGGCGCATTCTTCCACGTGAATTGTTTGCTTGTGAGGCATAGCATTTGACAGCATGCCAAACTGCACCTCGAAGAGATTTCAGCACTTTTAGAAGTCCTTCTAAATACTCCTTAATATGCCATGGATTAGAATATCATGAATAAAAAATGACTAAAATTAAATTCAGACCAGCAGAGGGTAACTGCCATCATCATCATCATCTGCTGAAAACATGGCACCGCCGAAGAAATCACTCTCAGTGTGCACACAAGTTTGTAAATTGCAATCTGACCCCATTGTAGAAATCTCAATAGTCATCCGGAACGTCGAAAGGACCCATTTAAAATAATTATGTTGATTCTCAGTTGTGCATTCAAATGACAGGCTCCGTTCACAGACTGGGGATGTAACTGGTGCACACGCCATAAAACCTAGACGAAAAGCTGAAGTCAGATATCAAGACTGTTGTTAATTTTTTTAGATGCACGTAAGAAAAATCTACCCCTGTAAATTAAGAGGACAAATCAGAAAAGCAAACAAACAAACAGAAAAGACGTGGTTATTTCTACATAGTTACCAAGAGTAGAGATAAAATTAGCCTTTATTACAATGAAAACTCCTTGGAATTCTTTTAGTTTAAGAAAAATAAAGTCACTCCCACTGAAATGAAGCAAATGCCTTATTTGGTCAAAGCAGCATGCATAATTTAATTAGATGTCCTAATATTCCGGACAATGGCATTAAAGGGCAGCGCGAATGAATTTATTCACCAGTTCTGAGTTGAAGAGACCTCATAGCAAGAAGACGAGTGTCTTTACAACCACTTCGTGACGGCAGCGTGCCTGCTCATGAGGACAGGCGTCCTGGCAAATTTCTCCTCCCCTAAAACGGCAGAGCAGATCTGAATGGGAAGGGAGGCAGAGGCTGAAAATCTCATCTCCGGCATCCGAGCAGGGCTAGGTCTGCCGAGATCTGGACCTGCTGCCGGTGCAGAGGCCATGGCTTTGGAAGGGGAGGGCGGAGGCAGAAAATCCCTCGTAATTGAAATTCTTCGGGTAGATGACAAGTTGGATCTCACTCCTGCTTTCATGAATAGAAGCAAATAAGAAAAGTGATATCTTATTATTTCTGAAACGCTGACTGTTTTGGAGAACCTTCAATTTAGCACTGGAAGGGAGACTCAGAGGTGAGCTCCCTCTCTCCCTTGGGGGCTGATGCAACTCTAGGAGGACCCACGGAGGTGAAATGATGTAGACGAACGAGAAACGTTGACAGCAAACTCACCCAAAGAACTTCAGCAAAATCATGCAGTTGACTCGCACAAGAGAACATCAAAAGCAAATGGGCGTGGTCCTAAGAGACGTCTGCGGAGCGTGGTCTCGGCAGCTCGAGACCGTGTGTCCACGTGGACTGGACGTCCACATGCACCCCCTCCCTAATGTGCCTGCAGCAACCCCTTTCCTACCTGATGCTTTTACTGCCGATTCAACAGCTTAAAAATTTTAAGCTTCACTCACAAAACTTCCTTTGTAAATTATTAATCCACTTTAATTTACAATTTTACGTTGTTAGAGGAGATTGCATGGGAGGAAGCCATCTTCACATTGGTGAGCGCTAATTCAAGACGGTGCTAACGGGAAGCCTTCGGGTGGTAACGTTCTCTAAGTAAAGCATGAAATAATTTCTTTCATCCAAGACAAAATGTGGATGGCAGATGCTTTCCAAAGGGCTTAATTAATTATCTCAATTTTAGACCACCCAAGAGTTGGAAGTAGCGTTGGAAGTGAATATATAGCTGCAGCGCAGAGTACTGTGATGTCTGGTAGGCACACCGATTTCCCTAATTGGAAACCTCCACAGATAATTCACTGTGTCTGTGAGCAAGCCACGTGCTCACCTCGGGTAAGAGGCCCGAGTTGTGCAGTGCACAGTAATCCCTGTGCCTTCTCTGTTTTATTTTCTGGGGTCAATATGATAATTTCTGAAAATGAATTGCCTTTAAAGTACTTGCTTTCATTAAATAAAGTCTCCGGTCATTTTCACGGCCTGAAGCATATTTTTGAAGCTAAGTAAGAAATAACAGAAACCTTTGTAAGAAGACGACCCAGGAAGAGTCAAAGAATATTCAGCAGAAGTTTCCATGAATATTTATGACTCTCCAAATAGGGTTAGAAGTGCTTTAACCTTGACATGTCGCGATCGACAGCCACCTGGATGCTCAATTTATACCAAGGGAGCTGGAGTGGCTTCGGTTAATCACAGGTGTGGCATCAGGAAAAATATAAATACGAAAACCAGAATGCAGTAGAGAGTCACTTGGTCAGATTATTTCATGATCCTCCAATGGGGTTATTTTACCAAAATGTTTCTCTGCAGGTGGTCATTGCCTAGAAGTTTCACCACCAGATAACCACATGGATAAACTTACTCCCATCGGTGCTATCGGGCAGAACCCCACCACTGGGAAACACTCTCTGACAAACCAGTCCAGCAGAGTGCTGAGCAAACACTTCAGCAAAACTGTAGGTTATTTTCAAACTCATTTTGGCATGGAAACAAAGCAAAAATAAGTTATATATTTGAGCCAAAAATAAAATAAAAATCCAGAGCTAAGTGAAAGCCAACCAGAGTTCAAGCTGTAAATGAAAGAGAAACACCAAAGCGTGGAGAGATACGTGAGGCAGCAGAACCGGGATGACGAGTTGCAGAGCCCTTCAGCTGCATTTTTGCAGGTTCTGTTTTGCTCTGTGTGGCCTCTCAGCAGATCAGATAAGCATTCTCATGACCCTGGACTCGCAACTGCATGAGATGCCTCACGCAGTCAGGTGACAGCAAGGTACGGCAGCTCGGAGGGGGAGGGCAGGAGTCAACAGCAGAAAAAGGAACGGGGTCCTGGGAGGGGCTGTGTCACTGGAGATGATCAGAGAAGCCGACTGGGTAGTTGGCCTCTGGTGTTCCGTCCTCATCTATTACTTCTAAGTGGCCTCCAAGTCAGCGCCACCAGGGAGGTGGCTCGACACACGCAGAGTCTGAGCCCCTCCCGCCGCCCCCCGCCACAGAGTCAGCCTCTGCCTCTGAACAAAGTGCAGGCAATGCAGGCATTTCCCACCCACGTTAATGCTGGAAAAGTATTGCTGTTTGGTGTGTAGAGGTAAACGCTCCGAGGATGTACTGAGCAGTGAGATTAGAAGTCTAATAAAATTATCTAGCCCAGATCGGTATAGTTGTGTTATTTTAATCTGAGGCTAACTAATAATGGTACTTTGTTTTGGTAAATTTAATTCTCAATATTTGAGTCTCTGTTCATAGGCCCATGCTGTCTGCACAGAGGATTCACTCTCATTGGAAGAAAACAGAACATATATTTTTTGCCTTTCATCAACTAAGCCATTGGAAATTGGAAGATTTAAGACAATAGTAGCTTAACTATTTTTTTCCCTTTTCCACATAGAAAATGAAAACCAAAATAGTGAGTTTTTTACTTTCTTCTACATAAATCATATGCATACTTGGAAAATCCTTTATGCCGAAATGTTTAACTTCTACTACTTGTAGGAAATGTGGTCTACATACTCAAGACAGGAAAATAAACCAAGAAAAACCTAAAGCACTTTGGTCACTTACATGTAAAAACCTAAATTCATAAAAAGGTTTGTCTCTTACAGAGTTCCAAAAAAAAAAAAAAAAACAAAAAAACCCCAAAGAGAGAGACTTCTTTAGCGTGTTTGGCTCAACTTCTAAACATCTGACCGCACATCCTAATTTGTGCCCATTATAAATTCAGCCCAGCTGAGAAACTTCCTGCACAGATATCTCTCATTTTCATCTGATTCCAATTTTCCCACCCAAGTCTCAGACCACCCATGATAAACAAGCAAAATTACTACCAAGAGCTAAGTTTATAATGTGAAAAGCAGACATTTCTATGTATCCTTCCTTTTAGAGTTCAAGGTCGAGGCCAAAGTAGAAGTCTTGACATCATCCAATAAGTCAGGTGCTTGCCCAAGATACAGAACTCAATATTGTCACTGCCTTCATAGTCCTGTGTGTTGGCAGCGGTGACACAGTGCTGTCCCTGTGTCGTGTTGTGAGTTTCTCAGATCCTATCATTGTCCCTATGTCAGTGTCCCTATGTGTGACAAAGGGGATGATTCTTCTTCTACCTTCTTCACTGTGTTCTTGTAAATGTCCAAAAGCACGCGTGGGCGTTGGGGAGCCTTGCGATGTGTCAAATCCTGTACAAATGTAAGAGATTTTTATTGGTGAGTCTGTTTTCTTAAAGACATTTTAGTATGTATAATATGGTACGTGTCCCAGCCTTACTTAAGAACATGCCGTTGAGGAAGTCCAATTCTGCACTCAATAAGGTTCGTTCTTGAAGAGGTGCTTCTTCAGAAAGTTGAAAGCAGCCGCACCCCCTTATGTTTACTGTGCCTCCTGATGGCATCACTCTCTCCCGGGCTGGGTTTCGCCCTGTGCTGTTGTACAGACTTGGTGCAACCTGTGTGTACAGTGATTAAAAAGTCCACGTCGTGTGCAGTGGTGGCTCCTACCCTCGCGTCGCGCTCCCCACTCAGTCACGGCTCACCCAGAGCGACTGCCAGCCCTGCAGGCTCCGTCCGCGGTCAGCGTCCTACACAGGTGCACCGCTTCTCTCGCTCACACGCGTTCCTACTGCACCCTGTCCACGCTGAGCACACGCTTAGAGGCACAAGTATGGTTGTGTTACAGTTGCCTGCGGTATTCGGTGCAGCAACCCACTGCACAGGAGTGTGGCCCGGGGGCAGCAGGCCACGCCGTGCATATTTGGGGGGCCATGGACTAAGACCCTCTAGATGTGTGCAGTGCCTTCTGTGCTGTTCTCTCAGTGACAAAACTGCCTAAGGACATGTCTCAGGACACATCCCTCGGGATATACTACCCTGGTGAAGTGGTGCGTGATGGCAGGGAGTCGGGAGGTTGGTATAAACAGAGTGGGAAGCAACTGGAGACCTCCAGGCCAGCGAGCGCCATGATGTGTTTGCGTTTCCAGTGCTTGCCGCTCCGTGGGGCGTGCCGCGGCGGGAGTGAGTGTGCGTGCGGAGCCAGAGTGCTCCGGGAGCTGATTGCAGTAATGCTCAGAGAGGTTCGTGGTTTGGGCGCGCACAGCACCTGAGGGCCCGGTGAGAGGCAGTTGCATTTAAGGTCCGTTTTGCAGATCAGCTCCCCGCCATATTCACTTAGGAGTGGAGTGCAAGGGTGTGGCAGTCTCAACCTCGGTCTCCGATGACACACCTGTGCTCTTGGTGACCTTTCCTGACTCTCCTGCCACCGCCCTTCTGGTCTCGGCCGTCTCTCCAGCTCTTGTCCGAGTCTCCATTTGAATCGATAACTAAGCCAAGGTGAGCGCCAGCTTTCCAGTTTCGAGGTCTTCGTCGTCTGCACTGAAGCTGGGCATTTCTTCCATGGCCGTCTTTGTCTCCTTGGTGTTGAGACACAGTCCTGCCCTGCTTAGCACTTCCCTCCTTCCCTTTCATCAGAAGTCATTTCAGATCATCACTGCCTTCCGCCGGGAAGACGCTGTCATCCGCACACCTTAAGTTATTGGGGGAGCTAAGCACCATTCAGTGAAAGAAAAAAAAATCAAAAAGGACTACAAATGTGCTTCTCATGCACCCAGGACTTGCCTAACCTGTCCTGGCTCACTGGCCTCCAAGACTGGCTGCCCCGCCCTCCCTGCAGAAACGCCTGCAGTGGCAGACTGCTGGAGGGGGGAGGAAGGTTCCTCTTCTTTGTACAAAGTTGGCTGCAGTGGGGGGAGGGGCACCCTCCCTGAGGGCTGCCTGTGCTTCCAGGCCTGAAATGGAATTGCTGATGCCGTTTTGGGAAGAACCCGTGCTTGTCTATCCCCGGACCAAAGTCCTGGGGGGCCCCCAAAACATGGGTCGTTGCCTGTCCCTCTAACTAACGCCTGTTTACTGTCCAGTATGGGTCACTCCGTGGTGTGATCTGGGTCTGAACCAAACACACTTGCACAACCACAGTGATATTCTCATTTAGGCTGAAATATTCAAATGTGTTACACCAGAAAAAACCAAAAAACAACAAATCCTAATTCCACACCATGATGAAAATCCATATGGAGTGTAAAGAGAGAGAGAGTTGGTTTGAACAAGAGCCATCAGCTCCCAACTAGACAGTCCAGGGGTACCAGCCCCATTCCCCACTCTGCATTGGGGGTCACAGGAGAGCAGACACAGCAGTAGTCGGGCGGACTGGACTGGGCAATGGAAGGTGGTTTGCGCCTCACCTGGCACGCACAGCAGGAAGGCAGCCGCGGGAGACACGCAGTACTATTTGGGAAGGACCCGTCCTCACGGAAAATATGGGCGTGAGTTCAGTCCTGTATGGGTTCAGATTAGGCTCTGCGGTAACAGGACAGGGGCCACGCCTGTCTGTGTTCTTAGAAGAACTGGAAGTAATAAACTGAATCTATGGGCCGTTGTGATGATTAAATCCAGCTCCTGGTAGGTGTGCAAGAGAGAGCCAGCTACTGCTCAGTTCAACGTCCTCTCTGCTAAGTTTGGGCTACAGAGTTCATTTTAACAACTCTGTGGAGACGCAGGTGAGCAGAGTTGCATTCAACAGAGCCCAGCGGGCTCCCCTCTCACTCGGGGAAGGAGGGGGCTGATGACCTCTAACCCTTCCACATGCGCCAGGGATGGTTCAGACTCAAGTGAATAAAATAATCTGGAAATCGCTGAAAACAATACCTCCTGGCCGCCAGTTTTACGGACATCCTGCACTACCCAAAGAGATAAATTAAGAATGACTTTGGGAAAATTATATTTCCTCTTGATCTCTTCTTAGCTGAAGCCCTTGCTTTGATTTATTTGATACTGCTGCCTTTTAATATTCTCCTGTTATTCCCCCCTGCCTTCTCCAAAATGTAGTTGCTACGTGAAAAAGTCAATCCCGTTTCTAGTGTCACTAATGAACAATTTAGTCTGTTGGTTTAGAACTGAAATAAAGCTTCTATACACATCAAGATCAGAGTTGAACATGGATCCTTAAGAATTGCATTTGTGCTTTAAAACACGACCGAGTTCTGCAGAGGAATGAGACAAGAGTTTGCTTCGTGTCACCTACAAAGTTAACTGGGGAAAGAAAAAGCCCCCAAACGCACAACTGCGTCTTTTTTTCTGACAAGCAAACAGGCAGGTCACAGTCCAAATGCAGGGCCGAGGGGGTAGGAAGTGGTGGTGGTGGGGGATCCTTGAAAAAGCTCAGCTTCCAGTCTCCTCCCACCCGTCTCCGTGCAGGGCGGCTTCCCTCCCTTTCTGAACTGAGTCTGTCACGGTAAAGCCCTACAGTCATTCTTCCACACAGAAAGGGCGAAGAAGCCCAAGGGGAGGGCCTACATGCTTTCAGTTTTAACTCCTCGCCAATGGGGGAGAAGGCAGAATGCCTGAGCTGGCGGGCGGGCCAATGGGCGGGCGGCGTGCGCCCCACGTGACGCGCCGCCCCTGGCTTTCACATGGGCTGCAATTTAGTTCAATTCAGAACTGCGGCTCGTCCAGCCCTCGCCGGAGCGGGATGCCGGAGCGGGATGCCGGAGCGGCGGGGCCGCGTCCCGGGGACCGGGCCGGGCCGAGCGCCCCCCCCTCTCCCTTCCTCCCGCCCGCCGCGGGACTCTGCACCTGCGGCGGGGACGGTCTGGCTCCAGCCCCCGCTCTGCCTCGGGGGACGCGGAGCCAGCGCCGACGACCATCTGGAAACGGTAAGCGCGCCTCCCTCTCCGTCCAGCGCGCTGGCTCCAGTAGTTTGGTGTCACCCGCACGAAATGCTGGGAGGTTTCGAAGGCACTCTTTTCCTGCGCGGGGCTGGGAGGGTATTCCAGCGGCGGGCACGGCGTTGGGCGCAATTGTTGCTCGGCGCGGGGGGCGATGGAGAGTGGAAAAGAAAGTCGGCGCCGCGCGGCGTGGCCGCGGGAGCCCGTCCCGGAACAGAGCCGGCGTGCGGCTTTGTTCGCGAGGGAAGACGAAGGCGCCCCCTGCGCCCTCCCCTCGCTCCTCCGCGCTCCTTCCGTCCGAGCGGCTCTGCCCGGGCCCCTGGAAAAATAAAAGGCAAACTTTGCTGACGCCACTGGCCAGAGCCCCCCCTCCCGAGCCCCCAGCCCTCGGACAATTATTATAATTAGCGACGAAAGCCTGCCGAGGCGCTCGGGGCAACGAGCTCTTAAATTCTGAACAATGGCTTCGAGCCAGGGCTTCCTTTGAATTTATTTTTTTAACCACCACTTGGCACTTTGTGTAGTAGCGATGGAGCCTAAACTGGTTTCGGCGTTTTTGCCCACAAAAAGGAAGGTCAGGTCCTGGCAGAAGCGACGGCCAGTGTGGAGACGGAGGGCGAAGGCGCTTCCGTCTCGGGACCCGGCCTTCCTTGTAGGAAGATTTTTTTTTTTTTTTTTTTGAAATTCCTAATAGGGTGGAGTGAGGATGTGGGGGTGGGGAGGAAGCATGCGGAAGCGCCTTTATAGAAGAATGCTGGAAGGGTGAAATAATTTGGGATCTCTTCTCCCGAGCAGGCAAAAGGTTAGCCTCCAAGTTACATTCGTGGTAAGATTTTTTGATGGAGTTTCAAACAGAAGCAGCCTACAAAACATTTTTTTTTTTTTTTTTACTTTATAAAATATTTGGAAACAAATGGGGAGGGGGAATGCTCCCCACGGCTTCTCTCTTACGCCCAGCTAGCGTAATCTAGCCATGTTTGTGCCTTTACTTCTGGAATCGGCCAGAGCCTTCGAAAGTTATCGGCTAAGTCTGGTAAGAAATTAAAAGGCAAATCAGATGGATGTGATTTTGACCGACGAGCGCTTTGAACAACAAAGCCGAGAGAGGGAGAGCGTGTGAGGAGCTGTTGCCCTCCTCGTTTTTAGAAGAAGACTATTAACTCCATCAGTTATTGAAAGGAATTATTCACAGGCTCCAGACATAACTAATTATGGCTTTGCGAGCTCTGCCCAGAGCAGAGCCTGTGTGTTCTAATTATAAAAGTCCAAGACGTTAGGGTTTTTTTTTTTTTTTTTCTTAAAGAGGACCCGGGCACACAGTTTCACATAATCTTTGTGAAATACACCATTTATTTTTCTTTGTCTGCTCTCACGTTCTCCCCAGCCTCCCCCTGGCCGCCTCCCCCCCGCCGCGTGCGGGGACACCTGAAGGCGAGACGTAATGACCCGCAGAGCTCCAGCCGGCCTGGCCCCCATCCAGGCCCCCCGCCCCACGGCCAGCAGCCTGCACGGCCCTGGCCCCCGCCTGGTGCAGAGGGGCTGGGAGTCCGGCAGGACTGCGGCTGCGGAAAGATTAAAGACAATATCCCCTTTCTCTTACCCCAGACAGCCCGGGCGCTTAACCCTTTCATGGCCTTGAAAAGCGAGACTCCTTCCCCGCTCCAGGGCCGGTCTCAGGGGACCCTGCGCCGCGGCGGGGCGCACGCGGGCGGAGAGGCTCGGCCGCACGGACCCACCCGGACATCTTGGGCTCTGCGGCGCGCCCGCGAACCGGAGCCTCGTCTGCTGGAGCGGGGAAGCGCATTCTCGATGAACTCGAGCTGTCTGAGATCTGGAATAAGTCAAAGATCTGTGGAGAGATTTTTGCAAACCTTGCAGAAGGTTGTGCTATTTCTGACCATGCTGTTCTTTAAGCAAACCGCCCTCCCCGTCTCCCCCCCCTTTCTCTCTCTCTCTCTCTCTCTCTCTCTCTCTCTCTCTCTCTCTCTCTCACACACACACACACACACACACACACACACACACACACACACACACACACACACACACACACACACACACACACACACACACACACACACACAGTCTCTGAAGAGGCACACTCAGCCAGGCAACCCTATCATGGTATCGCAGAAAAGCCAGGTTCGCTGGTGATGTCACCAGAACACTTCGCCTTTGTCGGCGCTGATCTCAGCCCCCTTCTGGCCCGGGTCGTTGGGTGTGTGCCCACAGGAGCCTCACGCGGCTGTGGGGTTACCCGACCCCACAGGAAGGGACTGTTTTCGTTTGCAGCGCTCTCTTTCTTGGAGATGTGTTTGTGGGGCGGTGCGGGCATGTTTTTCAAGATGTACCTCGTCAGGCAGAGTTCGCTGGTTCTAGGAAGCCTTATTAACATGCAGGTGGAAGATGGGCGAGGTGGCTGAATTTCAGTGGCATGCAGAGGGTGCAGGAACAGTGAACGTTTTTGAAATCACTTGGATAAAAATGCTACAGGATGGACCATGGACGTGATGACTTGGTGATTCTTTCTTGCCATTTAAATTTTTGCAACCCTGAAAGCGTTTTTACTATTAACTTGCTGCTTAAGGAGAGGTTATCTACGAATGATTTAAAAGTAATGCTGGTTTCACGGACTCTGTTTCCACGGTTGCTGGGCTCAAATGCTTTGTGCTGGGACAGCGTTTGGATTTATTTTCAAGTCTGTTTTATGGGTCTTACACTAAATAGTTCTTTACAAAACAAGTGTTCACATTTTAAGAATATGTAGATTTAAGTACATTATTTTATTTCACTTAACTCAAATAGAAAAAGTTTAACAATTTTACCAAAACATATTGCTATATCTGAGATATAAATATAAAACAACTATGTATACATAATGTCTCTTAATTACCAAGTTTTAATGTATAAATAAATTAATCTTCATTTATAAAGGATCTCTGGGTATGCTTACCAGTTCTCAGATACCAAGTGTCTGATACATTATTTTCTTCATATTGCAATTTGCCCTGAATACTTCTTTCTTGCACACTTACAAAAGGATTCATTTTGCAAGGATTACGAGGCAGCGTAGAGGGACAGCACAGTTTTTACTTCAGTGCGCACAGTAATGAGATGAATTTTGCCGATGGATCGTGAGATTGTTTTCCAACAAGTGAAGAGTGTTTTGTTCCTTTTTTGCTGCCATGTTCCTATTGTTGAGAAAAGTATAGAGCTTAAAGAATGGACACATTTTGTCCTTGCGAAAAAAACAAGCTGCACGAGTTAGGCGGCATTCTAGGGGGTAAGACGGCCATGTGGATGGACAAATAACTTTGAAAAATTCCTGGCCTGACGCAATCTGCTCATAAACAGTTTTCTCATCGTCCAGTGGGGCTCTTGCCTGGGGATGAATTATGTAATTGTTTCATCAGAGATCAAAAACGAATGAAGAGTTAGACTTCAATTTCACCTACTTTCAGAAAACAAACCACGAAGCTGCCCACTGGGAATGCTCGTTACTAAAAAGGCATCTTTCAAAGAAAACAAGATAACGGACTTGATTGAAACAGTTGAACTACGTAACGCAGGTCCAGAACAAATGGTTTTCAGAGCACAATGAGGAGGAACAATTTGCTACAGTCCAGTTTATTCTCCCCGCACAATAGTGATGATTTATTTGAAATGGCAGAACAAAGTAAATACACAGAAAGAGCCAGTGGTATCTTCTGTCAGGCACCTATCAAGATTCTCATGTCTCATATGTTAGAATACTCCTAATCCAATTATTTTTTATCTGAAGACTTTAGTTAAAACGACACTCTTGCTTAGCCTATGTTAACATAGTCATGTATCCTTGTACATGTGTGTAGCATGTGCAGTATGTACATATGTATATTGAATATAGTCATACGGACAAAATAATCATTGGTATTGTATTATGACCAGAGTTTTTTTTAAATGCTCTGGAGTTAGGATATTAACATATTTTAATACAGTGAAATTCGGGAGCCGCCGCCCACTAGCTGTGTGTCTGCCAGAGGTAGACCCTGTTCAGATATTGGTTAGATTAATGCAGGAAGGACGTAATCATTGCAAATGCCTCAAATCAGAAAAAAACAATCATATCAAAAGACACGACTCTAATTTGGCAAAGAGTATAAAATGTTCTTTTAATTAAAATCTCTCTTAACCAGGAGAAAGCTGATTTCTAAAAGTAAACTCACACTCACATTTTCTCTCTGTGGAAAGAAAGATTAGGGTTTCTCAGAACTTAGCCGTGGGTGCAGGGCCTCAAATTATTTTCAGTGTGGTGGGTTCTCCCACACTGAGCAGGGAGTGGAGGGGCCTCCAGCCTCAGAGAGAAAAGGCGGCGAGCTGGTGTGGTTGCTTCCTGCCTCGAAGGGTCGTCTCCCAAGTCATGCACGTCTGTGAGCACTACCAGGTTACTCTCACGGTTTCCCAAAGACCCTGGCCCTGGCGGTACCCACGGAGGAAAGGTGTCTGAGCAGTGGTGGGATGTGCGGCTGGGCTCCAGTGGGCTCCGGCATCCCAGACCGGGCACGGACTGGGCATTGTGTAGTCGGAGGTGAAAAGAAGAAACGTTTAGGATGTTTCACTGTCGACGGATTTGGGGTTGATTGGGGGGCCCCCCTTTGCGCCGCCAAGCCTGCAGTTCAGCTGAAACACGTCTCTGTGCAGCTCCAACCAGGGGGCCACGTGCTCCTTTCTTATTCAGATGAGACGTTTCCTTTCAATAACATCTTTCTTCTTGACCTGCTTAAAAATTCCAGCGAATGAGATCAGCCCCAGATTTTCAATTCTAATTGGCCATGTGCAGGGGGGCGGGTGCCAGCTCAGTGGCAGCTTTGTGAGGCCGGCAGCCCCAGCAGCGGCCCTGTGTGCCTCTCCTGCTGGCCAGCCCAAGCTCACGGAGCGCGTTTCATTGGTATTAATATTAACAGAGCTGCGAGAGTGACCCCCCATGCAAACTGTTTGAGTTGGCTGTGTCTGCCATATATAATCACAAGTAATCCAAAAAAAGTCATGCCCTTCCACAGCCTCTTAACTAGACAGATAATCATTGGTTAAAAGTACGTGAGCATATTGGCATTGTGATTGAATCGAGATGAAAGCCTGATGCCAAATTTAGTTTCCTTGTCACTTGAAGAAATCATTATTGGAATATATATATATAGATACACACACACACACACACACGTACTTTTACATACACTGTGAAAATATCCACTACCTAAAATTCTCGGTCCATTGTTTGTATAGTCATTGTATAAACAAAAAATGTCTTTGGGTATTTTATTTGGACATGGTTGGTAAAAATAATATCACGGGTCGAAGATGGTGAACAGTCCCCTAGCAGACAGTCTCTGCGGTCGATCGGCACGCATGTTTTAGTGTTTTCCTCTTTCAGACAAGTTCTTGCCTTAGATCACTTTCTCCCTTGTTTATTACTGCAAAGACTCAAAAGATGTTCTCTTTTTTTAAAATTTAACTTAAGAGACATAAAGTCGTTAGAGGAAAACAAGTTACCCTTCCGATGCTGACATGATTTTCCTTGATAGAGACAGAAGCATGCGCCAAAACTGCCTGTTTTAAAATGTGTCATAGAGACGAGGAAAAACTTCCAGTGACGTGTCAGCAGCGTGGAGACGTGGGGGCCTCGCGGCCGCCTGCCTCGGGTTCGGAACCCCCTGCTCCTCCTCCAGTGAACTTCCTGTCCCAGGAACACCCGCCAGTGGTCAGACACTGGGTGTCCCAGCGAGGGCCACGCTGGTGCAGATGCTGGATCCAAACGACACAAAATTAACCTGTGGCCGCCTAAGGCCAGCACGTCTGTGAAGGGACGTTCTCAGTTGCCAGCGTGTGATGATAGGAAGTCAGTTCTTTAGGAGCCTCGTAAAATATAAATTTCTGATTTTGCCATGTACATATTTTTTGGACTATAAGACACACTTCCCCCCTAAATTTGGGAGGAAAATGGGGGTGCGTCTGATAGTCCGAATGTTCTGTTTACATTTACATTGGTGAAATATTATGTTATTTTATCTTATTAAGTATTTTACCACATTTTTTGCTTCAAAAATTTTTTTTCCTATTTTCTTTCTCTAAAACCTAGGTACGTCTTGTGGTCCGAAAAAATACGGTATGTACCTGCATATATGTACACATATACACACATCAGTTTGTGTTACCAAAATACCAGAACTCTCCTGCCATTAAGAATGTGTTGCTGAATACACCTCATATTTGATGACTTTTCCCACTGATTTATGAATGATAAAAATCCACTAGAAAAATGGATATGTGGCAGTGATTTAGTCAAGTCTTGTTCTACTACCCCAAATGCACAAAACATATTTCTCAAAGAAATCGAAATATAAACAGAAAACCTAAGCACAATACTGAGTCCAAGGTATTCAGTGACACATATTTTTAGCTTGGTTTTACTCTCGTAACCACAGATATTAGCAGTGAATCTAGCCCTGTTCGTAGGAGGTGACGGATAATGGGGTCTTGGGGAAAATTATAGAAATTGTATTGGCATTGTAATTGCCGCTAAGATGTTTGCAGACAGACGGGCATAAACAAAGGAGCGAACTCGGAGCTTCTCCAGTTTCCCTGCCTGGGGTCTTGGTTCCATAGGACCTCCGATCATCCCAAATTCTGAGGGAGTTGTCATGTTTTTGTCTCCCTGGTGGGGAGTCGCTGTGTCTCCCTGTTTATCCCAGTTCCTTAGGGGACCAGCGCTGTGGTGGGGGCTTCTCAGCAGTGTGCTGTGCCTGCCCCCCCAGTGCCCCTTCCCTGTCCCGTGGGACTGCCCTGATCAGTCGGAGACGTGACACCCGCAGGCCCCCTCCCCTCCCCCAGGACACCCTGGATCTTCCCCCGACCAGAGCGCACATCGGCTCCCCGGCTTCCCACCTGGCGCGCTGGGTTCTCAGCCGTGGCTGCTTGCGTAAGGCTTCACCTTGCCCCGAAGTGTGCAGCTGTGGTTCGCAATCAGGGCTGCATTTTTTTTCAAGCTCTGTATTTTTAAACTGTGAAGGAGGTGGTGCTAACGGAGCAAACGTGGCCTTGGTGTAAGGGGCAGGCGGCATCCTGCAGCCTGCGAGTGGGGTGATGAGCTCACACTGGACTTGACCGGACTGGACAGCTCCCCCTGGTGCTTGCAGGCAGGGGCCACCCCAGGGTGGGGCCCGAGGGAGGCGGACTCAGCCAGTTTCCTGCAGGGAAACGGCTGTTTTAATTTCAAGGGCTTCACTGCTCTGTCTGGAGCTGTCGGCCCAAAGGAAAAAAAACAAGCATCCAAAGAGATGCTGTCCATGAGAAGACGAGGATGTGAGCGGTATCGGACAATCCAGAGCGAGGAGAACATGTCAGGAAGTTGCCCGTGGACGTTTTCTGCTCGCACGTGGGTTATCTGCACACCTGTCGGTGTCCCTTCAGTGTGCGGGGAAGCCGGACGGGAAGAGAGAGCCCGCTGGAGGCTTTAAGTACTGAGGTTCGAGACAGAGTTCCCTGGCTGGGACAGTCGCCTGGTGGCCCTGTGACCATAGGTCACCTGCCAGGATATTCTTCAGGGTGTGTTGGGAAAAAACGAGACACCCAGCCACGTCCCCAAGCGCCTCTCGCCCTGAAGGACTTGGAGATTTACGCCTACAGCGGGCACTGGGGTGCAGCGAGGACAGGAAAGGGTTGATGTTTCCAGTCTCTGTCGAGGGGGGTGGTGGGGGGAGAAGAGAAAGACCAAAGCCGAGACGGAGCTGCTAGTGATAGGGCTGTATTTACGGATTGTCCCCACCTTGAAAAGGGGAAGTCAGAGCTTTGAGGTGACACGGCAGGGCGTCGTGGGGACCGTTCTCTGAGTCTCCAGGCTGGGCAGTCAGTGCTCTTAATGACCTCGGCTCCCCTCACGGCCGCCCCCCCCCCTTTCCAGGTGCAGCGTTTTTGCAAATGCTGTGTCCTTACTAGATTCCGTGAACGGCCAGAGGGTGTGAGCTGCAAACCAGTCCAGCAGTGGTGACGCCCGCATTTGCGAAAAGTTAAGGTCCAGAAACTTCCATCCATGTCCTTTTATAATTAAGAAACAGTGAAGATTTTCTTGTTCAGATTGTAACTGACGCTACTCAAGTGCAAATCACCCTTAAACAACTGGGTTTTGGTGGCTGTAACAATGAACCTTTGCAGGAATATTTACGATGGTGATTTCTGTGTAAACAAATTCTCTTTGACATGAATTTACAAAAGCATATTTAATGATTTTTTCCTGAATTTTCACATACACGGTGTGATGTTCTCGTGTTCTAGCTTTGACAATTAATTTTACTTTTAAAAATTGCATTAACTAAGAGAAGGAAACACAAAACACTCTAGTATTTTCCCCTGAAATGTAGTAAAACTTTGATTTTATCTTTCTGCTGAATGTTTTCTTTAGCAATTCTCTAAATTATATAAATTTGCTCATTTTTGAACTCTGAAGAAAATGAAATTTTTATGAGGGAAATAAGGATTTTAAAATTTCACCAAAGGAGTCATATATAAATATGTCCTTTCAGCTACAATAAAAAGTAGAAAAAATTATTTTTAACTTACAAATATTTCAAACTACACCAAAAAGATGTATTTGTCCTGTTTCAGTTAACTTCCTTGGTGGCAGAAATTGAGAAAATAGACCCCCTACCCCCTTCTTAGTAAATTTCTTTAGAATTCTTTTAAATTTTACCTGTGTTCACACTACATAGTGGATTGGTAATATGGTTAAATCATTACACTTTAGCATCATCCCCACTGCTCCCCTTTTATCGGTTTCATAAATGAGCACATGTTACAGGTAGCTTCACGCCTGCATATTAATTTTCATACTTTACATTCTCGTGGTATCTTGTAAGGATGCTTGTTTTAAAATGCTCTAAGAAGCCAGAAAAGTCCCCTTTGTTCAATGTGCTAAGAAGGTACAGGCGATATCGTAGTTGAAGAAGTGAGCACTAGCAGTGGGGTTGGGTTTTGCCTCTTCACGTGGAGTCAGATTTCTTTCGAAAAGCAGCAAATGCGTTTCTGAAAAAGTGGATTGAAACCCAGAGCCTCATGGGGATGCGGTATCGCTGTGGATTTGCATAAACCGTGTGGTCACAGAGACCCGAGGGCAGCAGAGCAGAAATCGGTGTGGGCACCTCGCTGCCCTGTGTTTTCTTGAACATCTGCAGAGAGAAAACTCTTGCCTCCCCCAACACGCCCCTCGCCAGTCATTTGGGTGGCGAAGCATAAAGAGGTGCCGACTGTCCCCTGAAAACTAAGTCAAGATCTTGGTGCCTCTTTAAAGGGAAAAGACGCCAAGGTCCGTAGATCAGGTGCCTGGGATCACTCACCACCTGAGCGATTTCCAGCCCACGTTCGTGGACTGTCGGTTAGTTCGAGAGTGGACAGTGGGTCACTACTGGGACGTACTTGCTCCAGGCGATATGTAGGCAGACGTAGTCAACAGGTGCAGACAGACAGGTGTGCCAGACTCTCTTTTTTAGGTTCACACCTGAGTAGCGTGTGCCCTCCATCACTGCGATGTCTGATCTTTTGTGTTAGGTGCAAATAAATATCATTCAGTGACTGAGACCGCACCGTTTCTTAGGAGAGTATTTTGGGTGCAACCTCTTAGGTCTGATTTCTCCTCTCAGTGATGTGAACAGAGTCGTTCGTTCAAAGACATCGCGTGTGCACCCCACAACGAGTTGAGGGGTGCGGAGAGCTGGTCTCTAAAGGCTTCCCTCTTCTACGGACACAGGACACGCAAACCTGGCTGCTGCCCGCTCCCGGGACTCCTCTTTCCACCTCTCCGCTGCCCGTCTTCTCCATCAGCCGTTCAGCTCCCCGAGTTATTGAAGAGTAACACGTCCGTTTCTCGTGACAGTCCCGCAGCGAGTGAGACTGCGCTGGGTAAGGGGTGAGAAGGCGCGTCACTCGGTACCTAGGCAGCACTTGGGGCCTCAGAGCTCCCTGCCAGCAGTTTAGGGAGTTAGGGCTGGTGGGTCTCCCAGGTCCCGGGACGTGCCTCCCCCGGGTTCACTGAAATCGAGAGGATTCCGGGGTCGACGCATTCCGAGATCTCAGAATAGTCTCCGTGTTACTTACACAGTGGTCCCTCCTGGTCACCTGTGGTCACACTGATACCGATTCCAGACTGTTCCTTTTCAGTGTTGAGTTTTCACCTTTTAAATTCCTTTGTATATAAACCGTGTGCCCCGCCCAGAGGGTGTTTCTCAGGTGAACCTGATTTCCTGCCAGAGTCTCTTCAACGCGTCTCATGGACGTGAGCGCACAGCCGAAGGAGGACTTGGCTCATTCCGATGGTGGGCTCTCCTGACCCCGCGAACAGCACGGTCACTCTGCGAAGGCCCTTTGAGTCGCATGTTCTGGGCAGGCTCCGTCGCCGTCCGGGGCCATCGGGCCGCTCAGCAAAGGGGATGCACCGCCGGACAGACTTAACGGTCATTCCTTCGGTCATGTGACTGCCGTGGGGGTTTCCCAAATGCAGATTTAGACATTAATGCCACCGGTTACAAAACAGACGTCCTGGCGAGGTCACCAAAGCGATTCTACTGCGAGGGAACACTGCCGCTATTTTTATTACAGGGAAGTTGGCCGCCGAGGAGACAGCAGAGGGATCGTGCCAACGTTTTTACCCTGAATTTTAGCAATGCAGAGTTACTCAGACTTCTGGTTT
Organism: Micronycteris hirsuta; assembly: GCA_004026765.1. NCBI lineage: Eukaryota > Metazoa > Chordata > Mammalia > Chiroptera > Phyllostomidae > Micronycteris > Micronycteris hirsuta. The sequence goes on along the minus strand of PVJI01004108.1, from coordinate 51,201 downwards.
ATGAACAACCTAGATAAGTCATAAATTCTCTCACTAATTCAGGCTATGCCTTAGGTTTAAACTAGTTTGTAACGGTACTGAACATCCGCAGGGAGTGAGTATGTGAACGGAACTTCCTGTTTCAAATGTCAGAAGCAGAGATAATATTAAAAATCCAAAAATCAAGAGTACAGCCTGGTGATAGGAGTCCAGGGAGGAAAAGACCATGCAAGTGAGTTAAATAATAAATACAAAATGCATTCCAAACATGCACTTTCTACATGAAGTTATAACTACATTGAGATTTTTTTCTACTAAAGTCTGCACAAAAGATTTAATTTCTTCTTTTAAGAAATTGTAATCAAAACCTATTCAGAGCATGTCAATAAAGCAGACAATTAGAAACTAATTTCTTAAACTTATTTGTCCACCAAAATTATCTCTGCCTCTGGAATATTGTATAAACAAAGAATAGATCCAAATTAAACTGCTTTTGTAGCTATCCACAGCATACAAAAATCTAGTCATCAAAATAGCTGTAACATGAAATAGAAGAAATGTCTGTAATTTTCTCCATCCTTCTTTTAAAAAATATCATTTTATTCAAATAGTCATATAAGCCTTACCCATGACGAGATGGGGGAAATGAAGGAGAAAAATAAAAGCTGTAACAGCAGATCATATGGAATCTAGAAAGCAGTCTCTTAACTGAAAAGGTGAAATCATTTTGTGAAAACCATGTGGACTTTCAGAAATATTTACTTATTTCAGGTCTGGATGTTGTCTGTCCTTGAGGGAAGCTGATACATTATACACAGGCGCACATTAATACCAGGATATTATTCACGATGACATTTGGCCTTGGTAGAAAGAACTTTAATTCCGTAAGTGCTGTCGAGGTTAAATTGAATTTATGCATCTGAATTTTCATTACAATTTTTCTTTTCAAGGGGATGATAAACTCAGGAAGAACCGACCTAGCAAATATCAGAGCCTAAATAAAAGGCACAAAATAGAACACATCAACATTTTTTATGATCGAAATGTAAATTCCTTTTCTTTTCATTTAAGACATGTATTTATTAAGAGTCACACCTCAGAGCGCCAAGGTTTGATTATCTAGTCAGTGAAATCATACCCTTTTCAACCAGAAAAGGGCCTTCAAGTTCACCAGCAGACAAAGACACCGAGGCGCGCAAAGCGAGGACGGTATCCGAATTCCTGGGGTCAGTTATCTGGAATGGTACGAAAGAATTCTTTCAATCACTCTTTACAAATGGCAGGATAAAGGAGAACACGCAGAGATGAAAGCACAGTGGTGCCTTTGGTTAATCACATTAGTTCTGATAAAAGTCCAGCTCAAGATAAAACAGAGTCCACTTGTTTTAATAAGAAACATCAGACCTCCCGCGGAAGCACTTAACCCCTCTGGCACTCGGCGTCCTCGCTCATCAAGCCTCCAGCACAGGCCCTGTGTGTCCCCTGCCACCAGGGAGGGTTATTAAGTGCTTCCTTCCAGTGAAGCACAGCGCTTTGCGCGCAGTATCTGACCCTCACGTATTTAAAGTCCTGTGATCTACGTCGAACTCTTCTTATTCTTGGAAATGAGGGAACCTAGGAACGGGGTGGCTCAGCAGCAGATTCAGGGTGCCCTGACACCTGTGGGGCGGGGCTCGTGTTCGGAGCCAAAGCCCAGCCTCATCCTCTCTGCGTCGGATGGCTTTTCTCCCATTATTGTGCTAAATACGGGGCAAAATGGGCGGGGAAGACGTTCACGTAATGAAGCATTTTATGAATGTAAGACAGCGTTACTTTTAGAAAGGATGCTGCATTAGAATGAAGATTAAGATACAACCAGGCAAAAGCCCATTTATTTTCCTTATTTAGTTAAACTTTCTGTGAGCTGAACTCTCGTGAAAGTCACAATAGTAAGATCTGACCAGGTGGACAATGCACCCTCGTTTCTACACCAATTGTACTTCTTTGAAATCTCTCTCTCCTCAGTCACAGGTCCTTGTGCCTCATCACTTTCCTCTTTTTTAGCTCCTTTGCATAATCAACACAATATATTCTGCTACTTCATCTAAATTGAAGTAATGCCTACAAAAGGATAGCAGCGGTTGCCAATTTCAAAAGTAACCTCACGGCATTTTCGTAAATGCAGTGCTCTTGGCTGTAAGAGAGTTGGACAAGTAGCAAAGAAGTCCAGGCTGTAATGGCCTCCATCCTGATGAACACCAGTGAGCCTTACAAGGGACAAAGTTGCAGCGCAGAGCTGGCTTCTCAGACTGTTACAATGTAGCTCTTTCCTAATCCATCTGAGTGTTTGCTGAAGGCTGCCTCAGAGGAGGACATTGGACATTAACCTAGTCTGTGTTCTCAGGGTTTAAAGAGAAAATCTGTCCACAGCTGTGACCTTGGACCCCGGTCTTTGCAGAGTTACAGCTATGTGCTTAGAGATCGACAGCCACACATCTCTCCATTTTCCCCCCTGACATTTCCCCCAGTTTCTGTACACAACTGAAATTTGTTTTAGTTGGAGCCTTGGTTGTGCTCACAAGACTCTCTCGTGATTCTTTAAACAACTGGACATTTCTAGATGTGAAACTCTTGACTCAAATCAACTTCTTTCTTGGAGAAGAAATGTTAAGTCATTGCCAGAAAATTTTCTTGTTGGTTCTCAGTTTTCTACAAGAAAAAAAAAATAGTTCTTGCTTTTGTGTCAGGTAGTGAAACTCACTACAGAAACTCATCTATTCCACAAAAAAAAAAGTTTTTTTATTTTTCATATGCTACATGTGAAGGAATTCTTACTGTATCCGTGTGTTTTATTCACTTGAAAATACCATTGAAGGCATTCACTACTTAAAAACATGCTTCTAGCGTGTCTAGTATACAATCTCAGCCTGCTGTGGTAGAAACTTATCAAGAGCAACATAATAGCAAGTGACCGGAAGCTATTGTGGCAGTTTCCTGTCTGCAGGATCGCTCTAAAATCTAAGAAAATTTACCATAAATGTGAACTTGTCTTCTAGAGTCGTGTTGGCTATCCTGAGGAAGGTCCACTATTTATCAGATGGAGTCTTATCCCTAAAAATAAGTTCTCTGATCTTTCAAATGTTACTGCACAGTTATTGTTCAAGCCACTAAAGAAACTTTTATTAGGAAGTTTTTATAGTCGAGTATTCATAGTTTACACCCAGTTTGCTCTCCAACCTTCAGAGACAAGTGATTTTTGAATCATTCAGCAAAACACTCATGGGTTATCATAGATTTTTTTTTTTTAACCACATATAAAGAGTAAAGTTAAACTAACACAGTGTCTCCGAGGAGGAGAGAGAAAAAGCAAAGCGCACAGACTCTGGTCACGGTGACATGTGAAAGGCTGTGTGACTTCAACGCGCTTTCTCTTTCCTGAGTTCTTGTTTGTTCTAAACATGAGGCAACGTAGGAAGGACGGTGTCGAAACTTGAGACAAACTCATCCTCCATCCTCGAGGCATTCATAATTAAGTTGATTCAAAATGAAATAAAATTGCTCAAAGTAATTAACTTTTATTTATCAAAATAGAGGCTGAAGTTAAAAAATAAAACTAATGTTCTATATGGGTGTAGGAAATGTTATGCTAAACATCTTAAATTTGAAGGCAGCAACTTACAAAGCATGCACAATCCAAAATGAGCAGACATTTCAAGGAATTACATTTTCAAAATTGTCCTTATTCAGTCAATTTCAAGGATGATTGATCTTCACAGTGAAGACCAGAGAACTACAGGGTTGGGCAAAAGTGGGTTTGGAGTTGTGACCACATGAGACGCAGAGTTTATTCTTGTGCTATTATTTATACATTAATTATCGAATTAATTATTGTTATTAATAACCTACTCGTGCCCACCCCTGTAAAGATACAAAACTCTCAGAATTCTAAAAGTAACACTGGATAATGTTCAGTATAACTTTAGGATAGTTTTTTTTTCCTTTGATTCCAAAAGTAGAAATGGGAACCCAAAGATTAACCAAATATATCAGTTCATTTTCAGAATAAAACCTGCCTGCATTCACATTTCTTGTTTCCTGGCACTGGAAGGACTTCCGCCTCTGGTAACGGAGCGTGGATGGTGTCTGGACACGTGCAGTCGAGTCACGCGGCGCTGCTGCAGCCACGCTCCCTGGGGTTGTAGGACGTGTGTGTGTCGTGAAAGGAACAAGTGCCTTCTGCTGTAGGAGGAAACCCTCAGCAGACCCCCAGGCACGGGGAGGCACCCAGACACCTTCCAGAGAGCCCCTGGGGTCTTCCGGTGCGATCCCACCACCCTGCGCCCCAGGGCCCACCTCTGAGAGTGGAGGTGGCGCTCACCTGCAGCGCGTGAGGATGAGCACCGACCACGCGCTCTGTCGGGGCAGCTCGGCCGTGTTTGCTTCCAGCAGGCTCGCCTCTGCTGTTCTTGCGGCTGCCGAGCGCCCTACCACGTGATCTTTTCGGCAGGCCCAAGGACCAGAGCGAGGTGGCCTCCAGATTCTTTCGGTGGCTGAAATGGGTGGGGTTCCCTGAGACCTGCAGGTGGGGATAGGTGGAGACAGCGCCCTCCTCCACGCTACCTTCTGGGAGGATCTGCGTCCCACGGTGACAGTGGCTCACAGAGTCACTAAGTTTAGAGCCGTGGCTCCAGTTGAGTTAACTGTTTGAGTCTAGAGAGGAGCCAGGTTTTGTTGGCTGAGGGGAGAGTGTTGTTTTACTCTTGATTTTCATGGGTTTTCTCACTGGGGGTGACACACCACCTCTAAATTGATAGACTCAGGAAGAAATAAAGAAACCGTAGCAGTCCCCGGGCAGCTGCCCCTCTCCCTTGGCTCCTCCTCGTGGGTCTGCGGGTCAGGAGGACTTAAAGGTTCGCCAGGGCTGCGGACGTCAGCCCTGCCGTACAGCACCGTCTCGGAGCTAAAACGTAGAGAAGGGAAATGGTTAAAGCCGTCTGCCCTGCGTTTGCTCAAATCCTCTTCCCTAAGAGAGCAAAGGCAGGCATCACGATACAGGTGTCTCCCATCAAAAGTCCTAATCTGTATTCATTTGATTTATTATCCTAATTTAGCAACAGATTACCATTTGAGCTCAGAGAAAATGAAGTGTCAGCACAACTCGAGGAAGAAATTGATTTAGGTGGTTCAAAGAGAAAATACGATGTGTCACATCGGGCCCCACGCCGCACGTAGTTCTGAGTCGCAATTATAAAAGAAAACGGTTTATCATCATCGTAATATGAAACGTGGATAAACTATGTTGGTAATACTTTGTTTTCACGCAGAAGACAAATATTTGGGCATTAGGTGGTTTGGATTCTCAAGGCGTTCAGTAAATCGCTCCCTTCGCCCCCCACGCAAGTTCTGAAATGAAACGAGAAGTCAGGCCGATGGAGACGTTATCACCTGTATTGATTACCGCTGCTGCGGGTCATTTGGAAGAGGGTGGCTTTCCCCGCCAAGCACGAAGGCTGACGTGGCCGCGTGGAGAAGGGCGTCCAGGACTGTGTAGGTTGTGTGGGCAGACCAGCTCTGGGGGGGGCGGGGGGAGCGAGAGGCAAAGGGAAACGCAGATGCACAGAGAGAGGGAGAGCTGCGAGGGACACCAGCCCACGCGCCCAGGGTTTCCTTCCAGACTTTCCAAAGAAATGCCTGCCTATGGTGGAAGGAGTAAGGCAGCTGAGAGAGTTACACTAGCGGAATCACTACCCGGAGAAGTCAAGAGTAGAAGAAGCTTGTCTCTGTGAAGATATTCATAAAAGTCAGCAGAATATAAAGTAGGTAAAACAATGAAAGACTGCTTTAAAGTAAAAAAAAAAAAAAAATACCATCTTTGATTCTTTAAGTATATATTCATGAAGAGAGCTAACAAATAACCTATACAGACATGGTGGTGTGGGGGAGTTCCCCACAGAGGAGAGTCAGGAGCGAAGGCTGGTGTGATTCTAGAAATTTCCACGGGGAGCCGCGGTGAGGAGCGCTGGGAGGTGGACACCACAGGCACATGCCCCTCGCTCCCCCAGGACTTAGGGGTAGGTTTCCAAACCGTAAAGCACAGGGGAAGCCGATCCTCCCCCCAAGCAGCCCCGAGAAAACAGCCCGCCGACCCTCCGTCCACCCTCTGCCAACCACTCAGGGCTGGTTTCACCATTGAATTAAGTGTGTCCTTTACAATAAAGGATCCCATTCAGCCGGTCTACAAAGGCTCCTTCTGAAGCTGCCCTCCTATCATTAATACTCACTAACATAAATACATGGCAAATGTCTAGGAAAAATATTTTGCTGTATGAAGAATCCTCTTGCCTGAGATTCATATTTAATAAAAGTCTTCTACCAACATGGAGAAGTCCTCCATCATATACTCAAGAGGAAAATATCTCTAGCCAAGTCATCCCACAAGACAGAATGCATTAATTTTTTTGCAGAGGGTAGAACCGATTTTGTCCCACCCGGTTGAGGGGGCAGTCCGCCCCCTTTGTCCTCTGCTCTCCGCCCTTCCAGGGCCGGGGGCCTAGAGAGGATTCCTGCCCCCAGGGACGGCCCCGCCGCGGGAACAATGCTAGGGCCCTGGGGAGGCCAGCACGCCCGACGGTTTCTACCGGCCTTGCTCTAAAATAAGAGGTGGCGTGGGGGGGTTTACCGAGGAGTTGTACACCTGAAGGTCTGGTCAGTATTAAATCTATTGGGTTGACATTGAGTAATTAGATTATATAGGTTTTAAACGTGCATTCCTGTGAGACATGATCTGCCCCGTGTGCCCACCACCCAAAGTCCAGTCTTCTCCCATCGCCATAGACTTGACCCCCTTTACTCCTCACTGACCCCCACCTTCCTTCCCTCTGGCAACCCCCACACAGTTGTCTGTGAGTTTCAGCTTCGAGCCCACGTGAATGAACTCACAGGGTTCTTAACTTTTTCCGTCGGACACGTTTCGCTTAGCAGGGTATTCTCAAGGTCTGTCCACGCTGTCCCAAAGGGCGTGTTTCCTCTGTGGCGGAGTGGTGCTCCATTGGTATTTTAAGACAGGCCACCTTCTTGTATCAGTCAGCGTTCTCCATGGAAACAGGCCACACTGTGTGTGTGTGTTTGTGTGTGTGTGTGTGTGTAGAGCACAAGCGAAAGACAAATATTTACTTTCAGAGGGGGCTGTGGAGGGAGGCACACCTCTTGCCATATAAGCAAAGATCTGATCATCTCAATACATTTAAAATGTGACCAAATGTGAGTAGCACAGCTCCTAATTAAACTGACCATAAAGAAGATTTTAAAATTTATGTAATTTTTTCCCCTTTATTTCCGGCAAAGGCTCAAAGCTAGTGCCTGGATGTAGTTGTTACTTATCAAATGTCCTGATCAATCTTGGTTATTGGGAATTTCCTTTTTAAGCTACACAACTAGAGAAGGAGTAGACAGTTTTTATCTTCCCGTGCGTGTTACCAGGTGTGCGTGCACGTGCATGGACGGCAGTGAGCTGAAGTGTGTAAACAGTCGAGCCACGGTCCTCCATCATCATGGGGGCCTATTGTTCAGCTTTCCACATACGTCCCGAGGTTGCCTACGCTGTTTCCTGCCATTGAACTGATTTCCCCCCTGCTCTTCTCGGAACGCCCAAACGTAGCCCTGCCCGAACGCCACCTTCTCCCAGGCGCCTCCGCTGTCTGCTCCGGCTGGACCTCACCCCCTTCTCCAGAGGCCTGCTCTGCCTCTCTCACCTGTAGAAGACAGTCCCTGAAGGCGGACCCCCGTGCCCAGCACACGGTCTCAGCCCCACAGGTGGGAAGTGCGCACATCTGCTGAAATGTTGAATGAACACGTAAAGACTCAGAAAAACCCTGCAGAAATCCAAGAGCCGGTTCTAAGGCGGAAATAGCTTTAGCAATTCTGGGAGTACGAAGTTTCTTTCTAATCAAACAGTCCCAGTTTTCTTTCCAAAAACCTTAGGAACGGAGGGAGAGCAGATAGGAGTTGTTTGATTTTATTCCATAAACTGCATCTCCTCTCTTTCCCGGGACTTCACAGATCTGCGCTCGCTCCATGGCCTGTAGGATCTTGGTGTGAACTATGTGCAGATAGTAATCATTAAAAAGAACAGAGAAAGGGCTCATCAAGCAGAACCCTTGAGAAATAAAGGAGTGACGTGAAACGGAGGTACTGTGGCGAGGCAGGGACTGCCGGGTACAGGGACAGGCAGAGCCCCAAGCCATTCTGTGCTTCTGCACCTCAGAGAATGACTGCTGTCCCCTCTTCTTCACACACATGTACTGAGCACTGATCCGTTAAGTCCGGCACCCCCAGGGGACAGTGGTAAACAGACAAACACCTTGACCACAGTAAACACATACAGAACCCAGAAGGGGCAAGAACGTGGACTAGGGCATTTTCTGTAGGGCTATTGGGGGGACCTCTAGGATAAGGTCATACGTGAGTAGAGCCATGAATGAAAGGGTGGCTGGAGCAACATAAATGCTCAAACAAGAGCTTTCCAGACCAGGCACAGCATGTGCAAATGGCCTGGGGTAAGAAAGTATTAGGTGCTTGGGGAACTGGAAGTGTCCATCAGAGAGTCAAAGCCGAGTGAACGAGTATTCAGTGGCAGGAGACTCTGGGGGGTGGGGGGGCATCATGTTGGGCGTTGCAGAACATGGTTGAGACTGGACCTTCCTTCTGAGAGGGGCGGGAACCTGTGGGAGAGTTGGGGCAGGTGACTCGATGTGATTTGCCTTTAGCTTTACCAGGGTTGTCTGGCTTCTGAGCAATGCGCAGCTTGGGGGAGGTGGTGTGAGCAAGGAATGAGGCAGGGGATCCATTTAGGACCATGTGACAATAACCCAGGCAAGGATGCAGGTGCCTTGTGGGAGGGGACCTCGAGGTGCCCCCCACAGAGTATGAGGTGACAGGTGGCTGGTTTCTGGAGATAGCTTAAGTTAGAACCAAGCTCACATTATTTTTTAAGATGTTTACTAAGTAGGATTCTAGCAGGTGGAGATGAAAGACAAGCCCCTTTTCTGGGGGGACCCCATGATACCATATTTATAGAGGCAATTATCCTGACTCTTATCCTCTGAGGGCCTCATGTGTTAGGGTTCACCCAGTTCTCACAGAGACCTGGGGGGCCGAAGTCTGGCCAGGTCCCAGAGCCCCAAAGGTGCTGTCCCTGCCACTGAATGTCACACACTCCTGCATTTTTCCTTTTTCACACCTAGGAGGAGCTTCTACCTCAAAGTAAGGAAAATTCTGAGTGTTGCCTGAGTGGGCAGTTAGCCTCATAAAAAAGTCGTTATGGCTTCTATTCAAAAGACCAGTGTGGAGATTTTTAGCAATTCTTTGAATTTTGTGGGCCCCAAACAATAATGCAATAATTCCAATTTGGGCAATTTAAGAAGCACACGATATGGAGGAATCCTTATATTCACTTGGTGATACATTCTGCGTTGCCTTCTTTTTAGTATGTTTAAAATGTAAATGTTATTAAAAGCATACCTGGAGATGCTTTTTAACAACATTCCCAAAGGTAAGAAAATGTAAGTTTATTCTCAGTCCTGACTGTGCATGTACTTATTCACCCTGGAATATTAGTCAAGGACCTATTGTTTTTAATTCTGAAAAATTTCAAGCTCGCCTGTGCACTCATTCTAGAACGCGCACCGGCCACGCGCGGGTTCCGTTGGGACCACGTGCTGTGCTGGGCTGCGCCGTTCGCAAGATGTCGGTTCTGAGCCCTGCTTTCCCCTGCTGTTCTCGAATAACCGTTTATTCTTGGAGAGTCTGCGCTGCTATTCTATTCAGAATGCTAGAGTGTGATGCAGATATCCGTCTTTTAATCCGGAAATAGGGGCCTTGGCAGTCCAAAGTCTCCCCCTCGCATGCGTGTGAGCCATTTCCTCCGCCCAAGAACCTTTTCTGCATATTTCTGTTGGGCCACACCTGAAGTTACATAAATGCTCAGCCTCTTTAGTCGAGTGTTCCTTTCTTTCTCTTCCCCTTCCCCTGGAAGTCCAAAGAGAATTCAGTGCATTCTGTGCATCTAGGGATGGTCCCTAACATACTTGACATCTTGGCCAAGACGTAGGGGGAATAACAGAAAACTGGCCAGAGCCTCTGCCTTCTGGAGACCCGACTCCCGCGCATCAGCCAGGCCCGGCGATCTAAGGGAACCCAGGCCAGTGGCCTTGGCAGGCTAAATGACTGCTTTCTGGTGACTCCCACTGACTGCGTGGTCTCCAAGGTGAAAAACGAACATTTTGTCAAGTGTCCAAAGAGCATTTTTCATCTTTTCTTCTGTCTCATTGAAGATGAGTTCTGTCACCTCTGTGAAGATATTTTCCCCTTGGACCTTTTTTTTTTTTTCATTTCGTTCCTCAGTGCCGTGCTAATTCTTGCAGACTGGGGAGGCTGCAGGTGGAGGAGAACAGGACATAGGAAAGCCACCTGTTTTCTAGCCAGGCTATGCGTTCAGTGCCCACGGGCTGGAGAAAGCCGTAGGAAAAGAGAAAGGAGGAGGCTCTGCTTACGATGGACTGAGAACTTCATTTCACCAAGAGCATTCAAGAGGGCCCTGTGTGTCTGCGGCAGCGCTGCCGTTGGGTAGGTGGTTCGGACGCCTCCTCCAATGGAAGCCTTTTATGCTCCCAGACAGATGTTAAGGGGAACTTCTCTGGTCTTGGAAGATGCTGTAAGGGATGTGTGTGGTTTCGCTCTAGGGGTAGGATACAGGAATTTATTGTCAGGGTTACTGATGCTCAGCCCCATCGTTATGGAGATTGGATTTGGGGAAAGGCAGCATGCTTAAACCCTGACTGCATGTTTGAGATGTTTTCAAGATTATGTAAGAGTAGAAATTGGCATGTATTGTCCGTCGCATCTTCTATTTAGCCCTGTTTGTTCCATTTTCGGCAAATACACTAAATATTATGAGGGAGTATGATGAAGTGACTCTTTGTAGTTTTGTTAGGATTCCTGGGTCCAAAGTTTTCTAACCCATTAGCAAACACACACACACTGCCCCTTAAAATCACAAATGTCTCAAATATTTAAGTTTATGAAATGAATAATTAGTATTAGAAATATTTTCTTATAGAGCTTTAAGACTATAACCAAATAATTCTGCCTGAAATTATACACGAAAATATAGTAACATAATATAAAAAAATAGAGAAGTTCTCTGTTTATAGTGTTTTGACAATAAATTTTATAATCTGCACAGCTTAGTAAGAGCTAATTATTAGAAAAAAGAATTCGCTGCATTACATATAATTAAAATTGTGTATTATGGTGAAGGAAAAATAAACGTTGAATGGTTTTGCTTAACAACCACTCTAAAAGGGAGAATTTTTATTATATGAAATTGTAATGTAAACTCATAGAAAGTTGGCTTGATTACGGTTTATTGACATAGAATTTATAAGAGAAACTGCAAAACATACCAAAAAAAGAAAATCTGAGGTTTTCCTATTTAATAAGTCTTTTCCCCAGAGACATTAATGGCAGTTGACTTTATCCCTATCCTGTGAAATGTGGGAGCCAGGGAAGAAAGGATCTTAAAAAAAAACAACCTTATTAAAAGGGTGTGAGCCCCTACATAAAAACACACACCCTGTTTATATGGGCCACTTACCGAGGGGACCAGGAAGTGACAGCCACAGGCCATGCGGATCTGTGTGCTGTGCTCTGTGCACAGTTTGCTGAGGCCTGGTGACCCCACTTCAATAAAAGAGCGCTCAGCCCTTCCAGGAGAGGGGATTCCACACGGAATAAAAACGTGGAATGGAACGGCATCGGTGCCAAAAAGTTGCATGCATGTTGCTCTGGTTTTCTTTCATGGAGACTTTATGTCCTGCGCTTTGAAAGCTTCAATAAGCTTTTTATCTGGAAGCAAGTAAAATCCAGCAAAGTTCATGGGGCATACTTAGCTTTTCTAAGCAGTCTGCAAGCAAGTGCAGTTTCTTACAAAGTTGGGAATTCTTTTAAGCAACATCACTAACATGTTTTATTTAAACTGAAAATATAACATCCTTAAAAACGACTTTATTCTTAAATATTTACAGATTTTGTAAAGCAGAACTAAATCAGTTTCTGAATATATTAGGGATAAAATGCACTTTCCCTTTTGGACCACCAAAACAAACTTCCGCTTTTACTTTCTAAAGTGAAAATTTATAAGCATAATTTCCCCTCTAGCAAAGCAAATCGGATTTCTTTTGAAGGTGTAAGTGGTGGGAAAGGAAGAATATTAATTGCTTGGCAGTAATAGTTCACCATTTTGCTCTTACTGAAGGCAAAAAATTTTATTTTTTTTTTAAGATTTTATTAGGTTATTTTTAGAGAGGGTAAGTGAAGAAGAAAGAGAGGGAGAGAAACATCAATGTGTGGCTGCCTCTCACATGGCCCTCACTGGGGACCTGGCCAGCAACCCAGGCATGTGACCAGACTGGGAATCGAACCTGCAACCTTTTGGTTCACAGGCCCGCGCTCAATCCAGTGAGCTACACCAGCCAGGGCTGAAGGCAAAACATTTTTTTAAAAAGATGACTTTTACATCCTAGGCACGTTCTGTTGTTTACGACGGAAGAGTCAGCATCCCGAACATCTGCAGACCACGCCCCTGTCCACCCTGACCTATACTTATACTGTGAATAAAACCCTAATTGTTGCTTCCGCGTGCGCCCCGGCCCAACCACCACTTACTCCAGCGCGGATGCGCACACCCCGCCCTTTCATCCTCATGGCCCTGCCGCCAGCACGTTATTAACACAATCACATGTTCCCACCGCTCGGTCCTAGGCGCGTCGCAGGGGGGCGGCGTTTGGGAAGGCGTCCGTGACCGAGACCGAGATGCGCTGACCGAAGCGCACAGAACCCATACCTCCAAGATCCGCAAGGCCCGGGTTGGGGCTGGAAGGGGCCCCTGCTTCCAGGAGCAGGGACTGGGCTGAGAGCTGTGTCTGAGGATGACCACGCGGCGTGAGAGGGGTGGGTGGGAGTGGGCAGGGTTTGGAACTGGGGGTCCTGCGTGGGAGACTCGGGCCGCCCCTGCGGGTTCCTGGGCTCCCCAGCCGGTGGTGGGCAGTGCCCGCGCCCCCTGGCACGCCTGGTTCCCGGCTGGGGCTGGACCCTCACTAGGCACCAAGCCAACCCCAGGGGGCGCTAGAGAGGCAGGGGGCAGGAAGAATGTTCCGCTTCCACTCCTGTCCTTGTACTTTATTTCTCTAAAGTATCCTTTCGAGAAAATTTACAAGGGACAATAGACAAATAAACCCGTACATCATAAAGATAAAAAATAAGATACATACACACACAAGTAAAAATTTAACAATAAAAGGCGAAAGTCGGGGAACCGACTTTCAGCTTTTCCTGGGGGAGGTTCCCTAAAAAGCAAACAGAAACCAGAAAACGGGATGACAAAGAAACCTCCCAGCACCTCGGACATGGGTGAGATTCACACGCGGCGCACACACCACTCACCCAACAGACGTGGCGGCCACAAAATTGGCACAGGCTGGCCTGGAAGTTTGCTTTATATGTTTTAACTCTGGTTTATGGGTATAATTTTTTTTTTTTGGTTCTGATCTCATTTTTAAGACAGGAATCTCAGTGCACACTTTTCCACACCAGCAAGCGGAAGCATGCCCCGGCTGCTCCGTGCGGAGCTCCTAGCTGTCCTGACGCCGGTCCGCCCAGCAGCCCCACCCGAGGGCGCAGGCCGCTCTGCTGGTGCCGGGGAAGGGGGGGGCCGTTATCCTGGCCCGGGTCTGGTCGTTCCATTCGGCAGAACCTACCTGAACAGCAGACACAACCAGCTCTGGGGGGCCCGGGGGTACCATTCCACTGGACCCGGGACCCCGTGGTCTTTATGGCGGCCCACTTTAAGAGCAACTTCAAAGAATGTGACAATCCGCCTGTGAAAGGGTTATTTTTAAATGGGTTGCTTTTCATTATTTCCATAAAAACTTATGTTTAATACTTAAAAGTCTGTAGTTTATATGTAGAAGTCTTCCAAGAAGCCTTACCTAAAAATTTTAGAAAAATAGTTTATATTTTCTAAAGCATTAGTTTGCAAATGGTATAATTATGGTGTTAACCTTGCTGGGCTTTGCTTTTCTTCCTGGAAGATCTAAGAAAAGAGCTGTGGCGACTTTTTTTTTTTTTTGTAATTTAGGATTCATTAACATGTCTTTTTTTTTTTTTAAACAAACACCACTCCGAATGATCGGTATAATCCTAATAATCAGCATATGTAGTGTGTTCTCTCTTCAGCAAAATCCCAAATCAGCACACTTGAAATTTCAGCCCTTTAAGTTTTTACATACTTTCCTTACTTGTCTACAAACTCACTAAAATTTTACACCTTAATGTCTTACTTTCACTTGTGATTAACAAGCCCACTCTGATATTCTTTTCAGATAATTGTTTTTTAATTTATTTGATAGCCTCCAAATTCCCTAACAAATACAAGATTCTGGAGCTAGAGTGGTTACATTTCTTCATGTAAGTATGTACAAATAGGAAGCAATTTATGTGTTTTTAATCAAAACTAATCAGCTCTGAGGATAACCCCTCTGCCTTAAATTTGTGTCTACTGCAGATTTAGCTAAAAGAAAAAAAAAGATAAATTTGAATTTCAGCAACTGGGTCAGTTATGCGGACGGGCAGCGTCGGCAGAAGTAAGGGCTGCTGCAGTGTGGCTGGTGGGGTCATTCTACGGGTGGAAAATTTACAGTTGTTAAGTTGAGCATTTCACCTAAAATGTCACACGGTATGCTTGAGTGTGATACTGTGATGTTACAGAGTGACATGTTATGATTTTGCAATAAAAAAGGGGCACTGCCTGTGCCAGACCCTGTGTGTGACCCTCTGGCCCCGCTCCCAGGTCACACTGCCCTGCTCACTCCTCCAGCACTAAGATGTCACCTAGGAGCTCACCGGGAAAGCGCATAACTCTGGCCACGGGCGGCAGCTTAGGTTTCTTTCCAGGACCCTGGAATCGTCAAAAGCCACCCTTCCCTTTGGAACATGGGAACACGGCGCACCCTAAAGCAAAGGCCTGCCCTTCCGTGGACCGTCACCGCTGACGCTCCTGCTCCTCCCACAAAACCGGAAATAAACACTTTGGATTCATCTTCCTTTGACGTAATGAACATTTTTCACGTAAAGGACCAGGACATGCATACCTCAAACTTAACTGCATGTTAAGCAGCAGACTCTGTAGAAATGCTCCGAAGTCGAATCGAGCTCTGTGTTTCTAGGAAAGAGGGAAGGCGCGCCCGCACATCAGCCTGCCGCTGGCAGGGCCAGGGCTGGAGCCGAGATTGGCCGGTGCCCTCCAAGGGGCCTGGGGAGGGGGGGGGGGTGAAGACATGCCTTCCTGGGGAGCTCTGTCTGGGACTTTAAGCACAAGTGGGTCAAGTTGCCCTGTGATCCTTTGTGTCTAATTAATGACTTGCATGTAATTTGCCTCAGGTCTCATCAATCTGCGTTCCCCCACCCCCACCCCCAAAGCAACAACACCGGCAAACCAACACCGTCCTCCCCGGGCTTCGTGTTTCCAGAATTGTGCGGCAAGAGCAGCCTTCAGAAATCTCATCATAATTTTTTAATAAAGAAAAGATCGTCCCTTTTCATGTTCCCTAGACTGCCTGGAAAAGCTATACTCCAGGAAATAAGGATTTTCTGCCTAAATGTATAAAGCACATAAACAGCCTGAGATCACTTTCAAATGGTAGCTGGTGGGAGGAATGATTGCATTCTGCGAGCGTGTATTTAAATGGTCAGCAGTCACCTTGAGATGTGAAAGGAATGGCCATTTTCCACGGCGTTTTATGTGAGTTTTGCCTGCGGACTGGGGCTCCAGGCCCCTTCTGGGGTGACCGCGGAGCGCCGCTCCAGCCCGCTCCCCTGCCTGTCTGGGTGTGTGCGGCTCTTTCAGTTTCAGTTGTCAGCAAATGTCTGTTTACCCCGCT
Source organism: Micronycteris hirsuta (assembly GCA_004026765.1). Lineage (NCBI taxonomy): Eukaryota > Metazoa > Chordata > Mammalia > Chiroptera > Phyllostomidae > Micronycteris > Micronycteris hirsuta. The sequence continues at coordinate 35,248 of PVJI01004108.1, read as the reverse complement.
TCCTGTTATTAATTATGGGAAACAGGTTTTCTTGAAATACAATCAAGACTCTTTTAACTCATCCAGACACTTCAAGGCAAGATGCTGATGAACCCTTTGTGTGTACATGAAGCCGGAAACCGAGTTAAAATATTGTTGTCTCGTGTAGCTTAAAACTTCTTATATCTCAGAAAAAGACAGAAATGAAAAAACAAAAACAAAAACAGCAACTTCTTTTTCCTGTTCCTAGACACGGAGATAAGAGAGTTGGAGACTGTCTTCATTGGACACAATGACGAATGGAGCGATCGCTGTATCAATTTTGAACTCTTTCGTAGCTGCACCAATGTTTCAAACACCAGCGCAGGCGGTGCAGTGTTAAAAGGCAGTGAGATGTATTCTAACGCGAAGGTAACGCTGAAGGAACAGAAACCGTGAGCTGATTACTGGCGCATCACAGAGCTTTTCCTATAGAAACGTCGGGTCAGTTCGACTTGCTCTCTGTCTTTGAAATAGCAGCAGATACACACGCATGCATGAAAATCATGAAGGAGCCAGCACATCTGGAAGTTTTAGAAGAAAAGCAAAATAGTTTTTGGGGGGGCGGGGTCCAGATTAAAAAATGCAGATGTTTAATTGGGTTGTCAGTTAGGTTACGAGGAAATGAGGGCAGAAAGAACCAGAAGCCGCCGGTGGAAAACTAAACTAGCTGCATGGGCCCCGGCCAGGCTGAGCACCATGAGACCCGTAACGTAATACGGAGAGGGGCTTTCTGCCCTGGGATCTGGAAATGTTACCATGTGCAATTTTGTAAATGAGCCATTTCCAAAGAGTCTTTTTCATTAGAGCACTGTAAAAGTTTCTCCGACTCCCCCTCTCTCCGCGGTCATTAGCATGGGGCAGTCCTCCCAGTCCGGCTTTCATCGTGAAAAGCTCCCCTCCCGCGGGCCCCTCTCGGAGACCTTCGAATACTGCTGAGTGGCCAGAAATGACAGAAACAGAAAAGCGGGGGAGGGCCTGCCAGGCCCCTCCCCCACCCCGTGCCTCGACAGTCCCGGCTCTGCCAGGACTCGCCGGGGAGCCGCGCCCGGAGACAAAGACACAAAGATCCCATTTTTCTCGGGGAAAATAGATTGCATGTGTACAACGCCCGCGAGGAGCGCTGCGCGCAGACACACATGCGTGACGCGGGGGGGCGGGGCCGCGCGTTTCAAGGAGACTGAAATTGCATCTGATTGCATCAAAGCCTAACAAATGTTGTTGAACCTAAAAGTCTTTTCAGCCTGTAAAAAGACATTCAGTGGCGAGATACTTTTTTTTTTTTTTTTTTTGAGCACATGGTTAAAAAGATCTTGAGCTCAGCAGAGAGATGCTGCTCACACACCACGGTTGCATAAAAATGAACTTGGGCTCCCTTCGCGGGGTCTGCAGAAGAAAGGGAGGAAGCTAAAAGAAACCCTGTTGAATCAAAGGATTCAGCAAGATAATATTACATCCTTGTGAGTGTGTTTCCTATAAAAAGACGCCCCTCCCAGCAGCCCCAGGCTGTCGTTACTGGAGAGGCGGCGGGGGTTTATGAGAGATGCAGACCTCAGCAGCTCAGCCCTGCCAAGCAGGCAGGCTGGAGCTTGTGAGTGCAGGGCCCTTGGCTTCCAGGCCCCTTCTGGCATCTCGCAGGGAGGGCCGTCTGCTGGGTCTCCCTGCCAGGCCAGGCGAGTGGGTGCAAAGGCAGGCCCCGGACAAAGGAAAGCCAGCGCTCACCTTGGAAGGGCAGGCTGCTCTTGCCGCCTGAACTCACGTAGGCCAGGATGACTCTCCAAGATGAAAAGGCAAATATGTGGGGAAAGAAAAAATGAGGGAAAGGATTTGGGCATTAATTCATAACAGATCCACCAGTAATGGGGGGGGAGGGGGAGAGGAGAAAGCTTGAAATATTCATTTAAAATAATCTTTTTTGTGCAAAGCACGGATCTCCTCCCAGCTGCCCTCTGAGGTTGGTGACTCTGCTGTGGCTCGTGTTTCTTCAATTCCATCCACAGGTGAAGCAGATTCCGCTGTACCTGAGGAGGGACTTTTAAATGGCAGAATTCTGTCGAAGTTTTCAGTGGACGGCGTGATGGCATATTGTCCCCTCGTGTACCCTCAGCCTCTGGCGCCGAGGGCGCAGGTGAAACCCTCTGCAAATCCTCCGTCTCTGAACACGTGGCTCACCTCTTGCCTTGTCCACACAACAGCGCCATTCTGAGTGGACAGGTTTAAGGCTTGGAGTAATCAGAATGGGCTTCCTGTAACTGGGAAAGTGCTGGGTCATTAACACTGTAAATGGCGTTCATGTAGCTGTTCAGCTGTCAGGCTGGGAGATTGCCCTGGGACTATCTTAATTTAAAAAATGTACGACAATGTTTTTTAAAAAAATTAAGGACACAGTTTGGACGACTCCACTACTGCCTTTCAAGCTCCTGAGATTCTTAAACTACTTTAGTGAAAAGGAGTATCAGAGAGAGAGAGAGAGAACAGTAGCTGGCAGATGGCACTGCAATCCAGTGCGAGATGACAGAGGACGGTGGGACTCAGGCAACCCCCAGGACCATTCACGAGTTTTGCACAAACTCCTTACGGCCACCCCAGTGTCCCCGCCAGGATCCGTTCTAGCTATCCTTCCCGGGGTCCTCCAAACCCTACCCAGCATTTTGAACAAGAGATCCTAATATTCATGAATAAAATCGGCATGTCCTTTGTGGTATTAAAAATAATCGAAGTGCAGCAAAGCAGTCGTCTATTCTATTTGCTGTCAAAAGGGGGCGTGGCGGAGCGCCTGTGCAGAAGTTTGGGAACCTCGCTTTCCACGCTGTCGTGAGTCTCCGAGCCTCAGTTTCCCCGCCCGAATTGAGGCGTTTTGCCAACCCCAGGAACATTCATCTATGAGAGCAGTGTAGCTCCCAGAATGCAAGCGCGCTGGTGCGCGGGAGGAGAGGGCAGCGCTCGGCGCCGTTTGGAGACGCCAGCTTCAACGCGGAGCATGAGGCCGCGGCCCTGGCCGCGTGCGGAAGCCGCCCCCCCCTCCCCCGGGTAAAATCAGTGACGCGTCGCACACTACGGAATTGTCCCCGCGCAGGCTGGTCCCTGGGTGTTTCTGTGACCTTTTCGGAATGTTTCATCCTTCTGTAGCACCTGGTCTGGTTCCTCTTGAATTTTGAATTTCTCCAAGTATATCTGACCTATTTAATTCTATTAACCCTTTTTCTAAACAGTGTCTCACAGTATTTTTTAAGCAAAACACCAGGATTCTCTAACGCATTAGTAAAAAGGAAAGAGACGCATTTGCTTGTTTTCGTTTAGCCTAATTGAGAGGGAGACGTGTTGCTTAATCACATTCAAGATTTTCCTTTTGAAAATTCAACTATTATCACGGACTAGAAAAATGATGTGAAGATAGCATGGTATAATTCAGATAGATTAATTAGTCTCTTTAGAGAAATTAAATGATAAAAAGCTAAGCAAATACACTTAATGTGTTTGGCAATGAAGTCTAGATTTATTTAACAAATGTATGAATATGATTTAATAATTTCAAACCTTTTTAACACATGGGAGATCCATCCAAGTGAAAACTGACTCTTACGATTAATCAGCGTCATGGAGGAAGCCAAGACTGTTGGTCTCATCTTTTCCTCGGGCTCTGGTGGCGGTTTTACAAGACCTATTCAATGTAGGGTGAACCCAAACAGTGTTTTCTGGGGCCAAATTAGCAGCCCTAGAAAGGAAGACATTTAGGATATGAAAAGTTGGCAAACTCTGTGAATGGGTGGGATTGGAAAACATTTCCGGAAGAGGATAAAAGTCAATTTTGGCGAATTGATTGATTTTTGGATAAAAATCAATTTTAGCCTCTATGAATGGCTAATTTGCTTAGAGTGGCCTGAGTTTCATGTAGCATCTCTTTGTTTTTTTTCAACAGGGACATTGGCAAGATCACCAGCCTATCCATCCAGGAAACCGAAGGCGGCCTGAGCCGCATCTCGGACGACGGTCCGCAAACGCCGGAGAGAGATGGTTTGTCTCCAAAGCAGTGCGCTGTGCCGCCGGGTGCGCGGGCTGGACTCAGGTGCGTTGATGGGTCCCCTCTTCCCACCCTGCACCTGGCTCTCTTCCTTTTCTTCTTCCCAGAATGCTTGCCACGTCCCCGAGGCCAGCCTGGCAGGAGGACACGTCACTACACGTTGGGGGCCACTGGGAGCCGGGCGCTCCCACCGCGTCGCCGGGCTGCTGAATGCGGCGCTGTGCCACATTGTAGCTTCTGTCCTCGCTCTCTGTAAACGCACAAGTAAATATATAGACGCAAACTAGGAGCTCTCCGCGGGGCCCTGACGGACGGCGCCGTGTGCAAGGGGTGAGCCGGCCTTGGGGGGGCCTCCGTCGGGTCTGCAGAGTCTCTGAGCGGGTTTGCAAGGAAGGCCTGCAGGAAGCAATGGCTTTTGGTGACACACACGACAGTCTCTGTTAGGAGAAGCTGTTCCGCGTGTCATCTGCACCACTTCAGGCCCCGGCAGGGCGTTTTTCCTCATCGAGGGTCTCCAGGGATGGCCTCTGCATCCCTCCGTCTGTGGACCATGTGGAGGTGGTCCCCCTCAGCTGCACTCATTTAAAAAGCAAAAGCAGAAAAAACAACAGCCCCAAAACCAAAAAAACACAGCTCTGCCGAGTGGTCAGACAGACTGGAACTGGGGGATTATAGGTGAGACGGGCAAATGAAGGGTTGGAAGCTGTAATTTCTCTTTCTGTGGTGGCAGCTGCACCGCGGCTGGAGTCAGGCGGTGAAAGGTGTGGCTGCTTGGGGGGTGGGGGGTCTGGGGAGAAGGCCCCTCAGGTTGTAACGGGGGACCAGGCCGCTGTCCTCATTCTGCTTCCCGCACTGCGTCTCCCACATCCCGTTTGATGCCAGGCCTGCCTTGGACAGTCCGGGGTATTGCTTTCTCTCCTCCTACTTTTCTCACTATTTTTTTTTTTTTTTTTTTTAACATGAGTTGCTTGGCTCCTGACTACAGTCCCTGGTGCGGACTTTGTCACGCACCCGGGTCTAGTTCACGTTTAAACACGCTGCGGCTGTGGATTGTCAGAAGTCCCAGCCGGGATGACTTCAGAAAATGGGGTGGCCCTGTGGGAGTCAGAAAACCTGGCGGGTGGATGGGGCAATTTGTAGAACAAATCACAGCGACAGGATCACCAATAAAACGACGAGACATGGGTGCCTGTCCCGCTTGCATAAGGCTCACTGTGATCTGAGGCCTTCCCGGCCATGATTTGGCGGCGTCCTTATCGTTTCATTGCAGTGAACAGATCACCGAGCTGACAGAGCGCGAAGGAATTCTGTAATTCGGCTCTCATCGAAATGATGCGAAGGAAGCCCACAAAATCACCTGTTCTAAGTCATTCTGCCTGTTTGTGCGTGCATTTAGTTTTACCTGTATTGAGGCAAAGAAAATACCTCCCCAGAAACTGGGTAGGGATGTTTGAGAAGAGATACAATCATTAAAATATATGCGCGGTGCAATATAACTACCATTCAATCGAAATGCCTGCGCTGGTGTGCACAGCAGATGCACGTGGGCACTTCGGGTGGGAGGCTTCCTGAGCGTGGCACGGCTTTTCTCAGCATCCTGGCCTCTCCCCACTCTCTCCTGCCTGGGGCATCCCTCCCCTCCCCCACACTGCTACCCCCAGACATTGCCCCTGGGTAAGAAGCCCTTGTCACGAGGAGGTTTTGTATTTTGCATGAAGAACTCCTGTGCTAGCTGGAGACCAGCTCCGTAATGCAAATGTTTCTGCGGGAAACACACCCTCAGCGGAGATCCCTCCCCTAAAATATTCCACGTTGCTTTGAAACACACACGTTTCAGGGGACATTGAACATGAACTCATAGGTTGTGCCATGTTTGAACACGTGCGAGGAAGACGAGGCGAATGAAGGCAGAAGATGTTTGCTTCCGACTGGACAGGAGTGGCTTTCCTGTGGGCTGTCGTTAAATACATTGGCCTGCTTTCGGGGGTAACGTTGGCAGCGGGGGACAAATAAGACCCGACGGGACGGTTTTTCACGGAACTCATTACAGCACAAGATTAGCTCTGGTGCTCTCCATAGACCTGGGCTTTACCTGTGCGCTAAAGCGCACACAGCAATTCTGGGACGGCCCACAGAATGCTGAGGGTGGATGAAAGCAGAGAACCGGGCCACCAGCCTGCAGACGGGCTGGACACCATGCACCTAAAATGTGGACTGTCCGCTGTTTTTTTTTTTTTAACCTAACAACAAGGAGACAATAGAGAAGGTGTGAACTTGCTGTGTTTGGAATGTTGTGTGCATGTGCGAGAATATATTGAAAGGAAGGAAACAAATAATAGGCACAAGGAAGTCCCGGGGAGGCAAGAGAAATCCTTGGAATCCAGGAATGAAGGAATCTTAAGACTTAGACCCCAGAGAAAGTATACTGTACGTTTTGATGCGTTATTCTCCTGCCTGTGATGGCGTTAAACCAGGAAAAGCTACGTGCATGATTCTGATGCATGAAATCATGGAGATTTTCGGTTTGGTACATCTTGGTGAATGTCGAATGAGTGTGTACGGGCTCCCAGTGAGAACCTGGGAAGCCTGAGCCCACCCCCCACACAACCCCCCATTAAAAAAATGCCTGTGTGTCATTTTTCTGAACTATCAACATTTTGTTCGCACCGTTTCTTAACCATCCTCTGTTCACCTGCCAGGAAAGAAATTAATCATCCTCCCTCTTCGAGGTCCCCCCTCCCAAAGTGTGCAGTAGCTCTTGTCCTGATAGATTTTATAGCTTTTAAAAGTACTGAGGAGCCCTGCTAATTCAATATTTAACCTTTGGTAAGGTCGTGTGACATGTAAGATGCCAGTGAACTACAGAACATCTACTATATTAAATAAATCCTTCAGGATTCAAAATATATATACATATTCTCAGAGGTATTCAAGGCTGTCACCTGTGGCCATGGAGCCAGGTACTGGACATCTGGTGGCACTGTGGGTACAGATGATGGCGTGATGGGCGCTCTCTGGGATTGTGCCCTCGGGAGTTCCTTAGTCTGAAACAATAGGCCAGATTTAGCAAGACAGGCATACCATTCTTGTCCTAACTCCAAAATTCACCAGAACCAGGGAGACGTGGCCTAGGAGTTGCCCACGGTGATCTGTGGCTATTTAGTGGTCCGCCGTTAGCTCAGCGTGAGTCAGCAAATGGTGGCCTGCACTGGTCACAAGCCCAGGGACAGCCTAGTGTCTGGGCACGACAGGGTTTCTGAGGAGAGGGAGGTTCCCTGTCTCTGGGGTCGGTAGGATGAAGCCAGAACTGACCGTTTCTCAGATACGATCCTTGTCCGTGGGCGAGCCATAGCACCCCATGCTGTTCACTGACGGGGAGCAGGGAGCCGATGGCCTGTGCTCAGTGGTAAGTGATTGGAAACCTCAGAAAAGCAAGGCATCGTTTGGTTGAATTTTTTCAGTTAGCCTCAGTAACCTGCGAATAAACGTGTACCAGTTTTGCCAGTGAACTGTGCCCACATCGTGCGGTGTTAAAAATTCTCCTACGGAAATATGGCACCTGGATGCTAAAGGCTTGTAGAGGTTTTGATCACTTGTTGACTTTTGATAACAGCAGGGGACGTTGACGGAGAAGCTATTCTCGGTTTAAAACGGGAACATCAGCTCTGTTCGCTCTGCTCAGACACTAATAAGCCGAGACCGCCTCACAAAGAGCTGCCTCTTAATAAATCTGTGTCTAAACATTAACTTCTTTTTATGAAACGGGCAAGCCCTAGTTCTGGAGCACTTGCAGATAAACCTCATTACTTGGTTCTTGTCTTTGCAAGACCAGCTTTAGCTGGTAAAATGTCTTAGCACTCATGGACGCTCTGTAAGTCCAAGTGCTTGTGGCCCGTCCCCTCCCACGGGGGCAGCATCCAGCCCCCCCACCCCCCAGGACCTCCCATTCACGGTTCGGCCCCGAAGCGCTGACGTCAGGGCCGGAGCCATGGAGTTCAACGGGGAGGGTAATCTTGTGATAACCAAATTGTATCCTTTCCTTCCTGCCGGCAATTACTTCACCCTCGGCCCTGACATCTGGAGACCCTCTGCAACAGTAGCAGCTGTGACTCCTGTCTTTCCTACGGCAGGAAGTTAAGGCCACATTCCTAAGAGCCCTAATTGTTTGGCTATTTCTCTGGCAGCTCCAGGAGCTGGGACACCGGAGAGCGCGCCCCTGGGGACCCACCGCAGTTTGGAACCAGACACAGAAGTGAAACTTGTCGCAGTCCGAACCGCCTGCAGGTATTGCCCTCGACGACATCCCTCCGTGCCTTGGGGATCATATTGCCATTTCCCCATGCTGAGTGCAGAGTGTGTTCTTCGAGAATTCCACCAGATTCTGTTCCTACCTGTCGTTCTCCCCACGGTTTATTTATGATTCAGTCTCTTCTCATTTTCTCAAGTACTCATCATGCAAAAAGCCAAAGATAGGCTCCCCCAAAGATAGGCTCCTCCCTAAATATTCTGAAGAGGGTTGATGGAGTTAAGTTAGAGACGGATCCCCATGGCGCTGTGATAGCTGCATGCCCTGTTTTGGCTCACGTAGTGCCTTGTTGGCCAGATCTTCAGATGCCTATCAATTTGAGAAAAATCAAGAGATGTCCAGAAGACCTGCAGAATTATTAAGTGCTGAGCAAAACCAGCTGTATGTCGGGTTCCCTCAGTGCCTAGGACAATTTTGTGTTTTTGAGCTGATAACACCGATACATTGTTTATCCGGAATGGTTTCATTCTCTAAAAAGGGCATGACATCGGGGTTAATCTGTCTTTGAAGTGGCTACAGATACTTATTATCTTCATCATAAGAGCATTGGTGCTTTTTTATTCATCAAATGAAGAATGACATGGATTTTACTCACACCCTACAATTACCTTATTAATCAAAATGATCACCAGTGAATCTGAGCTGGCTTGCTGCAGACCAGGTGGAGGGGCGCCTCCAAGTCGGAGCGTGCCCCCGCGAAAATGCAGCGACGTGATTTTTATTTGGTTTACAAATGTTCTAATGATTTCCTCTTTCCCACGCGTCTTCCAAAACAGAGCAGCGTTCCCCATTATATATTTTCATTTATCTTCATTGCCAATTTAACTTAATATCTCTCTTTGTTTAATTACTTCTTCTGGAATTTTACACTCCTACTGGTTAAATCTCATAATTTAATAGATGATTTTAAATAAGTACGTATGCCTTCTATCCTAGTGCCCGTAGGCGCTGGTATCTTCTGATTAGAAATGGTTTTACACTGTTTTTCATATATTTTCAATGCTGCGTTTCTGTCTGTACATAAGTATTGTGCCAGGTTTATTGAACTTTCCCGATGATAACCAGCACATATTTTAAAACTCCAGTGTACACTCAGTGCTTTGTTAACCATGAAAGCAATATTTGCTTGCATAGTCTTCGGTTTGCTTATCTTCCCCCTGCTCCAGAAGATCTTGGCCTCGGGCTGATCCTTGTAACCGTTAGCACTTACGGATTCAAGAAAAATGTTGACGTGAATTTTTAAAAAATCAATTTTGAAAGCAGACACAAAATATCCACTGTCTTGTCCGCGGCTGTCTTTCGTCGCCAAGGACACACCCCTGGCCTTTCTTGCTGTGTTCGCTGTCGTTCGCTGTTCATCACTGTGCCCTGGATCACGGGAAATTCTGCATCCATCTTGGGCTGTTCCCGGACTTTCAAAGATAGATCAATTCTTTTTAGAATCCGTAGCAGAGTTATTTTTTATGTCCTGGCGTTTTTACACGTCATTTATGTTTTGCAGAGGTTTTGGCGAAATGCCAGTCGTGGGCTGTTCGTTGGCAAGGAATCCGTCTGCAGAAGGGAGGGCCGCACCTGTCGCCAGGTGGGGGCTGGCGTCTCGTGACCAGGTCCTGCGCTCGGGGAGGTGCAGAGCTTGTCGGGGGCTGCGCCGGAGCCTTCGCTGTCCTGCCACAGGTGGGTGACTCGCCGCCGGGAGCCTCTCCTTGGGTGCCCACCTGAAAGCCTGTCCGCGGAGCGCAAAGCACTCAGACGCTGGAACGGGCTTCCACTTGGAGGTCGCGGGTTTGCCAGTTGATGGGTGTTTTGTGAAAATGTCCAAGGCGATTGGGTGATTTTACTTTGATTTGTTCCAGAAATCTTACCGACTAAGCTTTTAAAATTTTTCATTAACTCTTAAAATCACTTCTCGTGTTCCAGAGAATTCTCAGGCAGAAAGAGGACTTTTAGGAATGTGTGATGCCGTGATGTAATAAAACATCGAGGCAGAAAGAAGACAGAGGCAGATGAGGTTTGCAGAAGGCAGCTCTTTACTGAAACCCGACTTCAGTCGTTTGCTACCGAGGTTCCCCCACCCGAGAGCATAAGTTTCCCAGAGTAAAAATGTCATCTTGGGTCATTAGACGAGCTGCTTTCAGTCAACCCAAAATTCTTACCTAGAAGACAAACTAGAAGTCGTGCCAAAGTATAATGAGAGTAAAGAGACAGAAATGATATTTACAATATTAGATTGTCTTGGCAAAAATATTTCTCACTCAGTGTCTACTTTCAAAAAGAGGGTTACTTCTCATTTTTAATATAAAAAAGAATCGAACTATAAATGCTGAAGACCTCAGGGTCACTCTAACCGAAATATTGTTGGCATTCTGGGGTCCAAAGACAAGGTACCCTGTGTGTTTCGGACAAAAATGTCAGCAGGTCCCACGGAACGAGCTGCAGGGATCTCGTGCATGACCAGGGCTAAGCCTGCTGTCTGGTTTCAGAGAACGAGACGTAGTGAACCCACTCAAACACTTCCCGTGTCCTAGCTTCCTCTGAAAGTGTAACACATACCTTCGAAATCCTAATGTAAACTCCCTGAGTGTTCCCGTTTCCCCAGTGTTCCAGCAGCTGAGAGACTCGCCCGGGACACAGTCGCTGCGATTGTGCACATGGTCGTGGCTCGTGGCTTATTACAGATGGTGAGCCGCTGAGCTTCCTCCCGGGTCAGACACGTGTGTGCGCGTGCGTTCTGCCGAGTCTGAGAGACAAAACGTGCCCCCGTTCTTCAAGAAAAGAAAATGTATACAAAAGAGAAGAAAGCGAGAATGTTCTTCATTTCTAAGTTACGAATGTGGCTAGACGGCTCGCACGGAGACATTTGAAGTTCATGTCTCATCACTTTGAACCCAGATGTGGGTATCTGGGGCACATTTTTTGAGCGCTACACAATCATAAATTAACCTAAAATAACGACGGAGGAAAAACTCGGCTCTGCTGATACAATGCACTGTGCTTTTTATGTGGTGTTAACAAAATGATTTAGACGGAAAATGAAATCTGTCTTAGCTTAAGACAGGAGCACAAAGACATTTCCCTTCTGGACAGCAGACTCTGGCGTGGCAAGATCAAAGGAACAGTTTTATCTGCATCGAGACTACAGACCAAGAAATTTTTACAGTGTTCCTGTCTCCCGCTCCGGCTTACGTGTCTTTGATGGCATTTAAATTATAGCCTTGCATAGCCGGGCAGTCCAAACACCCCGTCATCGGGGGGGGGGCACCCTGTTACAATCTGTCAGGGCGCCCTCCTTCCAGCCTCTTCTCTCCTGTGCCTGCCCTTGGTCTTCCTTCTGCTAGGAAAATCGAGCAGAGGAGCTTCCAAACCTGGTTTACGAGGTGACCTAATCAAGCTGGGGGAAAAAGGGCATGTTTTGGTTTGTGTTAATTAATTTAACTAGTTTATAGATTCTCCCCCTTTTTCTGCAGTATCCCCTCCACATTTTGTTCGTTTGGTTTTAGGATTGTCATCTTACGTGTACATGACATGGGGATGGCATATTACAGACACGTACCAAATGGTGGTCCAGAATCAGGGAATTGTAGGCAAAATAGTTTCCTCTCAGAATGAAGTGTTTTATGTTAGACTGACGTATAATAGAGCAGTTATTGCATAGAGATGAACATTGTTCTCTGAATTCTTCTACAGCACAGACTGTGTTTCAGGTGTTGCGAGAGAGAGAAGTTCAGACCTGAAGATGTTCTTTTAAAAGAATGTTTGTTATAATGACTTAACAATAAAAACCTTCCAAAAATTAACACTTAAAATGTTCCTGCAGCTATAAAAATGAGTTGTCACATTCTTCCAGAAGTAGTGAGCATTTTCTCAAACACAGATAGGCAGAAATATGTAATCAATTATTTTATACCTTAATGCTATCCAATGTTTTATATATATATATACACATATATATATTTATTAAAAAAGCAAAACGTATTTTGTGTAGGAGCATGGGTTAGACTAGTAAGTGATGGATAACTTTGTGTTCATGCTCCAAAAAGACAACATGAGACTTCATGTATTTTCCAGTAGATTTAAATAATTTGAAAATCTAATGAGTTTTTAAATCATACCAAGATTGAGATGCAAGAGGCTTGTTGAGAATGAGTGACTTTAACACACCCTTGGGATGCATTTCCGTTTATTTTCTAATTAAAATGGCACTGCTTTAGCTGAACCAACTGAGAATGTGTATACTAGAATGTGTCTCTCTCTGCTTTGGAAAAAGAGAACCACTACGAGTACATTAATTCCTAAATTTCCAAACTCCTAGCGTTTTTTGTAGGAAAAGCCCCCCTTCTACAGGCCGCACGTAGAGGGGCAATGATGGGCTCGGCAGACGGGCAACAGGTTTGGGGAGGACGCGCTGTTCCTGGAAACGCCTGGACCCTTTGCGTGCTCCCCTCACCTGGGGGACGGCCGGAGGCGCATTTGTTTAGCATGGGGACGAGGGGACGAGGGAACGCGCCCCCTTCCCCCCCCTTCCCCCTTCCACAGGATCAGGACCAGAGGCTGCCACCCTTTTTTTTTAAGGATTTTAGAGAGAGAGGGAAAGGGAGGAAGAGAGGGAGAGAAACAGCAATGTATGGTTGCCTCTCACATGGCCCTCACGGGGACCTGGCCCGCAACCCAGGCATGTGCCCTGACTGGGAATCGAACCGGGACCGCTTGGTTCCCAGCCCGCACTCAATCCACTGAGCTACACCAGCCAGGGCTAGAGGCTGCCACCCTTAGTTGACATTTGAAAGAAAGCCACGGCCGTTAGAATCTGACGTAGCTCAGTGGGGTTGTATGCTGCAATATTTTGATTTGAAGTATTTTTCTTGTCTTAGGAGCAAAAAAAACCAAAACAAAACAGATTCTAGGGGCAAAAGAGTAGAGAAGATTGAAAAACCCTCCATTTGTGGAGCACAGTTGGCTTTATACCTGCATTCTCTCCTACCCAAAACCCAGCAACAGTCTCGGGTTATTTCCGGGGATCTATTCTTTGATAAATACCGAGGGTCAGATGCCGCTTTATGAACGCTTGTTAGTCAACCATCCCATCAAAGACTAGAATGGCAGCAAACACCGCTGCTTGCCTTCCCCACTACCAGGGCCGCCACACACAGGTGTGCAAGGGGCGTGCTCTGCTCATTTAGGAGCTGCCTACCCTCGCACCCGCCTGGGCCTGAGCTGCCTCGGGAGCACGTTTTCGGGAGGACAAGGCAGGGATAGTTTTGCTGCTTTGACCTCTACAACAACGAGGTTCTACGTGGTCCCACTAGAACCAGCTTTTCTCGCTCAGTGTTCTGTTCCCATGCGCTGTTGGCATCGTTGCATGCAGTCCTGCGCTTGCTCCCTTCACGACTGTGTGATCTTGCATGGTGAGTATGCACACCCTCCTTCTACTTTTGTGTGCTCTTCCTCGACGTTTGGGTTGTGGCCTCCTTTGCAGTCCCGCGGGCAGTTGCTCTGAAGCCCCTTGGGGCCCACGGGCGAGAAACACTCTAAGGGGTTCCTGGAATAGGAATTTCTGAGTCTCAGTGTTTGAGGTTGGATTAAGGACAGTTACGTGAAAGGGAAAACGTAGAGGCCCCAGTAGTGAACAGAAAGAATATTGGGCCATGCAAGGCTTTTAAAGACCTGAAGAGGCCTGGCTGGTGTAGCTCAGTGGATTGAGCACGAGCTGTGAACCAAAAGGTTACTGGTTCGATTCCCAGTCAGGGCACATGCCTGGGTTGCAGCCTAGGTCCCTAGTAGGGGCCAAGTGAGAGGCAAGCACACATTGATGTTTCCCTCCCTCTCTTTCTCCCTCCCTCCCCCTCTCTCTAAAAATAAATAGATAAAATCTTAAAAAACAAAATAAAGACCCGAAGAGGTTTTCCTACCACATCCGTACAAGTGCTGTTGGTGCATAGTTGTAAGTGGCTCTTTGGGCCGCTCTGTAAAATGCTGGCCTCGCTAAATCGATCGGCCATTCTCTCCAAGTCCATTAGACACAAAGGGAAGCGAAGCCAGAAACCCTTTTGGTCCCCTTATTATGGACGGAATGCATTTACTTTAAACGTGGGGAACGGGGATTAGAATTAGAGGATCCGGCCAAAGCAAAGAGTGACCAGTTTTACTCCCACACCCCATTCGAGCTGTTTTGGGGGTGGTCAGAGGAGGCCGCATGGCACAGCTGGTCTGCGTCAGGGAGCTGGTGTGCGTGGGCCAGGCCAGCGTGGCTGGACCGCAGAGCCCGAGCGGGGCCAGGTCAGGAGTGGCAAAGGGGATGTTCGAAGTAGCCGACTTCCTTTCTCCCTGGCACGCCTCCGTCCATTCTCTTCCGGGGTCATTTCTACTCATCTTTTTAATGGACAAGAATTGTTCAGCGCTTCCCAGAGTACTTTCAGGGACTTACTGGGTAGAAAAAGAGACTATTAAAATGGAAGAAGATGAAGGGATTATCTAGCCCCCCTTTTCATTTTGCAGCTGGGGAAACTGAGGCACGGAGAGGGAGGCAAGTGACATGGCTAGTCTCCCCAGTGGGGATCACATCCGCTTGCTGTCGGATGGTTCTAGAATTAACCTTGGGAAGTGTGCTACCCTTTCCGAGACTGAATTTAAAGTTGGGACTAAAAAGAGGTCACCCAGAGTAGTTCCTTTCTTTGTTCCTTGTCGTAGTCCTCCCGGACCCCCAGCTCCACCTTTGGTCACACGTCACGTGTGCCTACCTTCAGAGGGGGCGGGGAGCCCCGAGAGCAGCAAAAGACGGCCCTCAGAACACAGACTGGGGGCTCAGGGGTTCTTTGTGGTTGCTTTTGCTTAAAACTTCTGTTCACCACATATGCCCGCCTGGGCAGGTTACTTCGCTGTGCCTCAATTTGCTCATTTGTAAGCTGAGAATAATTCACACATTAATCCATTCAAACATGCTTAGTCCGAGCCTCCTATTCAAGGCTCTGGGGATTTCTCAGTGAGCCGGACAGATAAAAATTTGTGCTCGATGCAGGTTCTCTTTTCCAGCTGCAGGGGACAGGTAACCAGCTGGTAACTAACTCCAGCTGCCCTTCTCTTCCTCTAAAAAGAGTTGTAGCTGCAAACTCAGTTGCAACCGTCCACATAGAGCTGGTAGAACAGGCAGGCTTTTCATTATCTCACAGGTCCCACGGGCACGGCCCGGGGGCAGGCTGCCTGCCCTGCCTTCGACCCATCGCGTGGGCCCTGAGCCTCACTCATCACTCGGGCACTCTGGATTCGGGCCGCCCCAGTTCAGCGCGTTCGATCGGTGTCATGGGGGCACTTGACCCTTGGCGGGGCTGCGTGTTTCCAGCCTGTGCTCACCCCCTCGGCAGATGGCCACACCGCCCAGGCGGGGCCCGGCCACTTGCTCTCAGAGCCCTCCTCCTGCATGACTGCTCTGTTTCAGGGGGACGGAGGACTGTTTTCAACTTGGGTGACTGTCCAACTACAAAGGAAAAAAGGTATTCTCTCTGACCGTTTTCCAAGATGTTCCTTTTGCTTCAGATGACAGTGCAGGGAAATGGCTCACAATGAACTACATATTCAGACAAACCCTGCACAGAAACCCCACGACGTGGACCACCTGGTTCTTGGGTTCTGGGAACCTGTTCCCCGCGTCCTCCTGTTGAGGCGTCGCGGAGAGACAACTCCACATGGTTGTGCTCACAGATTCTTCGGTCACTGTGGGCGGGGCCCAGGTCTGCTTCCCATGGGGACAAAGCGGGCGGCCTCTGTCGAGAACCGCTGACCTCCAAAACAGGCTTGTATGAGCTCACTCCGGGCTTCGGGAAATCTCTGTTTTTGTTTCGTTTTTTCATTTTTATGGACTCCCCACTTTCCCTAGTCCGTTTTTCTGTACATTCAGAGTGGATTTGTATTTAAGAATCCGTTGATCTGTGTGTTGGTTGGGGAGAATGTAAGGCAAGAAGGTAAGCTCTAAGAGCAAAATTCAAACTCGTGTAATAGTTGCCCTAAATAGCTGTATGAATAATAAATGTTGGCAGAAACCTCTCATGACACATTGCGGATCGTGTCTCACGGGCACCCAGTAGGGCCGGAGCTTTATTTTACAGTTTCAGGCTGTCGACAGAACCCGGGGAAATTACGTGGAGACAACGCAATTGTAGGGGGCCGCGTATTTCTCCAGATAGCATGTTTTCCTGTTTCCAGTTTTGATCTTCTTAATTTCAAATCTGGGAAAGTAACTTAGCTGCTTTTGGAAAAGGAGGAAGAGGAGGAGGGATGGGGATATGTCCAGAGGTTTCAGAACTATATAAAAGTTTTATTTATTGCAAAAATAGAAGGCATTCGACTCTGTGTCCCAGGGAAAAATAACAAAGGAAAAACCCATTAAGCCTCCCTGCTCTTCAAAGGAAACATAAATGGAGGTTTATGTGTTATGACATTTTGAGATCAAGTGTATTTGCCGGTGGCTTTGGGGACACGGGAGCAAGGGCTGCCTGCAGAGAGCCACTGTCCACGGGGCACCAGAGGGTGACACTGATCGGAAGGGACTGCCAAATGCTAGGTTCTCAAGTGCATTAAAAAAAAAGAGATAAAAACAACCAGAATAGGGGTAAATTAAGTTACTGAGTATTATAAAACTGTAGATACTACCTTTTGACCAAAACAGCACGAACTCATGAGACGAACCAAGAGTCACACAGGGCTGGAGCAGTGATGATGGCTTTGAAAGTTGAGACGAGAGGTCCAGCTTGACCGTGAGCTTGACTCGAGGGCCTCAAGGAGGGAGTGAGCCCGGGAAAGGGCCCCGCTTAGGAGCTGGCTGAGGGCTTTGTGTCTGTGTGCTTACAGGAACGTAAGGAAACTCACTTGAAGTTTGGAAATATCCGTTTCCTCTTCTGTGAGATAAAGTGACTCACCCTAGGTGAATAAAAAAATCTACGGACCTGGAAATTTAGGTACTAATCTATTTTGATAGGAAATATAACCTTAGGATTTGCTTTATAATGAAATAGAATGACTTCGAACAATTGG
This sequence comes from Micronycteris hirsuta, assembly GCA_004026765.1. Taxonomy (NCBI): domain Eukaryota; kingdom Metazoa; phylum Chordata; class Mammalia; order Chiroptera; family Phyllostomidae; genus Micronycteris; species Micronycteris hirsuta. Next base: position 17,882 of record PVJI01004108.1, on the reverse strand, counting down.
TCTGCATTTTTAAATAAATCATTAATTTAGGAGTTACTTCTTAACACTTTCCGTACCGCTCATGAGTTTTCTTGTGTTTCGCGCACCGTCTGTGAAGGACCGCATCACGAGATGACTTAATTAATGTGCAGTTTGCCCAGCGTCGTTCAGTCCCTGGCGCATGTCTTAGAGATTTCTATGTGGCACGAAATGCGTTCAGATTCCATTTTATGAGAGTGTATGTTTAAGTTCTTAACTGAATGGGAAATAATTCAAATTTATACTCACTTTCCGTTAATAATCCATAAACAAAGAAGCAGAACCGATCTATTTAAAGTAAAACATATGCCCTGTTTGGTATCAATTCCTCATTTGATACTCTCTAAAATTAAACCATGGACTTTCATAACTTTGAATTTCATGAAAGAAAACAAAGAGAAGGCAATTTCAGTTTCTTTTCCATTTTTTTAAGGTAAAACTGCTATGACATGGTACCCTGCTCATTTGGAAGCCTTCCCTTTTTCCTCCCTCCGTTCCTCCCTCCCGTGGTGCCTTCTCTGTCGCACTGTGCCAAGGAAACCACCTCAGTCCGCGTAGCTTCAGAGGGACGGATATTTTCTTTCCTGTGTCGAGGGCTCTGGAGAGCAGTTGCTAAGTTACTGAGGGAGGTGGATTGGGGCTCTCCTGCTCACTCCTTTCTAATCCTCAGAACAAACAGACAGTTTCTCTTTGGGAACTTGAACTTCCGATTCCAGAAGACTCTCCTTGCATTGCCAAGGTCTTGCATCAACTACCTGAACAGACTCTGCTGGGCGTTCCAAAGCAAAGGATAAAACCGTTGCGCCAGGGAATGAACGCCACCTCCTACTTCAGCCTATTCCTGTAAAACGTAAGGAACACAGGCAGCTCCGGAGCAGATTTTGAAGGACCAGCCTCCGAGATCTTCCAAAACACGGAAACCAGGAGTGAGTGATGAGCAAATCACCGATCAGATGTCTACCAAAGCATGACAATAAGCTTCTTAACACAAATTGTCAATCTCTACTCGCTCAAATATCTCACCAGAGAACCGCTCTGTCGCACTTTGAGTAACCGTCTCCGGCGGTTTCGAGAGCAGAACTCGGAATAAATGTGGCCTCCGTCTGCCGCCCCCACCCTCCCACGGATGCCCACGCACTGTCCTAAGGAAGAAATGCCATGTTATGGAAAAATACACTATTTACGAGTCTGTGAATACGCGGAAATTCAGGAGACATCTGTTTTGTATTTCTCAGTATGCCATGTATATTTTTATTTCATTATTTCTCCTAAAGTATTCCAGACTCATGAGGATGGATGTGCATCTAAATTTAAAAGTTTACTGTCCATTCCGGTAGGATATCTTTAGTTAGCACAGAGGCTTACAGAAGTTGCACTTCCAATACAATACTGATTTCAACTAACGTAAAAAGCTCTATTGAAAGGCAGTAGGGAAACGGGGCCCCTTCCTTCTACCTTGGGCTGCCGCCCGAATAGCAAAGGAACGCTGATTGGTCGATACCTCTTGTCTCCCATAGACATCTTTAACTTTTTTTGCTAACTTTTAATAACAAAGAAATGATACTATGTGTCTGGAATGCCCTTGAGGGTCTCCCGTGGAGCTTGGGAACTCATAAGTGCTCGTTGAAATATTGGTGGAGCTAATCTTGTTTATTGGAATTGCAGCCTTGTCGTTTGGGCCCATGGAGCTGTGTGCTATTGAGATTGCTCTTAAATCAGTGTGAGTTAGCAAGATTATGCATCGTTCAGGTGATCTTGCAGAACGGGGCACTGTTTAGAACTGAGAATGTGAGAGAAAGTTTTTAAAAATGAATAGCTCAAAAAACTCCACTTAGTAAACTATTTTTGTTACCCCCAGACCACTAAAAAAAGAACGGAGGAGTTTTCTTTGACCAGTTATTGCCAGAAAATAAAAGCTGAAAATAGCCTGGAGCATAAAGTATTTTTATAGCTCTCTGTCCAGAAGGACAGAGCCTCCCTGGAAACCTCCTAACGGGAAGCCTGCCTCCCCTGGGGTGAGGACGAGGTGAGGGCAGACTCTAACTGACTTGCCTGGATGAGTGTGAAACTATTTAAAGATGTTCAGCCTTCCAGGTAATTGATAATAGAATGCGTTGCTTTGGGGTCAGAATTTCTTGTCTTGAGAAAGAAGCAGGAATTCACTGTCACGCGAACAACTGCCGTTTGGGGCTCCATGTGCCGAGCACACGTGACTCGGTGTAAGTTGGCCTCTGGAGAGGAAGCTGTACGGAAATGTGGCACGTGCGTGAAAACAGGACAATGCAATTTAGACATTGAGGTGCTGGGAAAAGAAGGGTCTAGAATACATTAACTCACGGTGTTTCTGTGTCAGGTCTGCGATGCGCCTGCACCTGTCTGATGCTTCCACGCTGCCTTGGAGGGTGACCACCTGCCGAGACGCAGAACTCAGAGTTCAGAGCATCCAGCCGCCTGGGGTGTCCACGTGGAAGTCCGCGGCCCTCACACTGCTCCCCAGAAAGTCAGGTAAATAGTAAAGGGGGGCACAGATGCACACACACCACAGATTTGAGGGAAAGGGGGCATGCACCCCCTGAACCCCTGCTGCCTTTGAGGAAAGATGGGAGGCGCTCAGGCCTGGAGGTGAACTGGAAGCCATTCCCGACCTCAGGGACCCACTGACTCGTAGGAGAAACAGACTAATAGGGCGGCACATGGGCCAAGTTCTCATTTTTTAAATCAGTTGCTGCAGCGTCTCTGTTTGCTTCTTAAGGACGTCACGCAGGGAAGGCGACCTAGGGTGGGCGCGAGACCCCTCTCCTCTTGGCGCACGGTCCTTCTGCTGTGCCTCCCTTGTCCACCTCGTTTTAAAGCCCAGCAGGGTCGGTCAGATGGCCTGGAAGTCTCGGGGTACATGTTCTATTGTCTTCTTGTACACGTTTGCAGAAGATGAGTTAATAATTTCACAACAAAAAAGGTGTTAAAAATAGAAGCTCATATCTACTCGTCTGTTGGGCAATTGGGGTGCTTCCATAGCTTGGTTATTGTAAACAACGCTGCCATGAACATCGGGGTGCATATATTCTTTTGAATTAGTGTTTCAGATTTCTTCAGGTAAATCCTCAGAAGTGGAATCACTGGCTCCGTTTTAATTTTTTTTTTGAGAACACTCCATCCTGTTTTCCACAGAGGCTGCACCGATCTGCATTCCCACCAACAGTGCACTAGGGTTCCCCTTTCTCCACCTTCTCGCCAACATTTGTGTGCCGGTTTTTTGATGGTAGGCATTCTGACAGGTGTGAGATGATATCTCCTTGTGGTTTAAATTTGCATTTCTGTCATGACTAGTGACGTTAAACATCTTTTCAAAAAGTCTTGGTACCGACATACGATGGAATATTGCTTGGCCACAAAAATAATTAAATCTTACCATTTGCAACAGCATGGATGGACCTACAGGGTATTACGCTAAGGAAAATAAGCCAGACAGAGAAAGACAAATATGATATGATCTCACTGATATGTGGAATCTAAAGAACAAAACAAACAAGCCAACAAAATGACAGCTGTCGGGGGGGTGGGTTTGGGGGACTGAGACGTGTAGACTTGTAGCCACAGAGCAGCCACAGGCTACAAAGTCCCGCACAGGGGACAGTCGACAATATCGTGATAACTCTGTATGGGGCCACGTGGACACTGGAAATTGGGGGGGGGGGTGCCTTTTGTGAAGTGTATGATTATCTAACCACTAGGCTGTACACATGCAACTAATACAAAATAATACAGTTTATAAACTGTAATTGAAAAATAAAATTGAAAAGAAAAGGAACGCAGCCCAAGAGTGAAGATTTGACAATCTGTGTGGAAGGATGTTCTCTCTCCCTCTCTCTCCCTCCCCCGCCCTTCCCTCTCTCCCTCCCTCTCTCTCTGTATTTCTACATGACTTTTTTGGAAGAGAAACAGTCATAAAGGATACAACGAGTTGTTTAAAGTTGCTAAAGTATTTGGATTATTGCTCCACATTTCGTAAGGAACGCTCATAGGTTGGTATAAACATAGAGTAACCATTGAACGAAGGAAGTCTTTGTTTTTCTCTCCTCAATTAGGGTTTCAGTGAATCGAGTTGCCCCAGGGCCCTGTTGTTCAAGGAACAAGCCGATCCATTGATATTTCATAAAAAAAAAAAGTGTGTGAGCTGCTAACTAAATGGTACCAAGTTTGGCCTGTGTGTTTGCTAAAATGTGGGATGAAGGAAATGCTAATTGAGCCCTACAGAATCATTCTCTTTGGTTAAGAAAATTAAAAGTAGAGAAAAAACTTTTTAAAAAAAAATCAGAGACCCTCAGGTCTGGAAGAGGTCATTAATCAAGGTTCAAATCAATGCGTAAATCATCCATACACATCACATGGCGCATGTTTGATGAAGACCTTGTGCCGAAGTATTTCATTTCCGTGAGATTTACTGAGCGATGTGATCAGTAACTGTAATGGCCCCTGGACTTTATTTTTTTGGCTGGGACCCTATCTCAGCCCCTGTCTCCTGTCGGGGGTGGAGACCGCGGCCCTGCCCCGCCCCCGGCCACACTGGGCGAGGCTAGTGCACCTTTCTCAAGGTCAGTCCTTACAACGGGGACTTTGCTGGAGGAAACCAGCATCCACGTAACGGGCATCAGAACTCAGTATCAAAAACTCTCCTCAATTTCCTCTTCGCCAGCGATCGTGTTTTATATGATAGTGACGCCGGGACGGAGAAGCTCTGGGGAGCGATGCAGCTGTGTCCTGGGAAATGGCCACGTCCTGCTAATCTCACCTAGTTTGAAATTTCTCTGTAGACTAGAAGCCTGGAATGTTACCCTATCTACTTCAATATCATAAATTCCTTTCTGAAATTCCTACAGATGGGACTTTGGAATACACTTGTTATTTGCTATTTTGCATCCTTCCTCCTCCATCCTAATCATTCAGACATTCATTTTATTACCAAGTCAGTATTCACACGGGAAATAAAATTGTATTGTAGGCATTGTTTCACACAGGTTGATGCAAAAAAACATTCCATATCCTGTTGATTGAAAGAACAGATGCTTGTATAATTTATGAAGCCAGGAATACATTTACAATATCTCCCAGAAATAGTAAGGTATGCAAATACCATCATTAGTGGGGAATGAAGTCAAAAAGCTTGGGAGAGAGTGAGGTTGTAGACTGAATTTTGAATGGAGCATTGGAAGTTCGAAAGACGTTATCAATATTCTAAATCTTCGATCGTACACTCAGCCTATAGCGAAGTGTGATGGAATTATAAAGTCATAGCTGATTGTTTCACATGAAAATTAAAAAAAAACCCTAGCCTCTGTTTCTCAATTATGCATTTCTGGTCTCCTCCACTGACAAATTTTGAAGTCTGTATAAGCAAGAGGTCTACCATCTTTTTAAAAACGAATGTATTTTTTCTGAGAAAGAAATGCTTATTTTCTGTTATACGCATGTTACTGTTCATTGTCCAAGGTTAATTTCCATGGTTGATAATAATAGCAGAATAACGCCAGCTGGGTCGCGATGTGGCAGTGGGGCTGGGGGTTAATTTTGAAATCATTTGGACTGTCAGCCCACGAGACCGTCCTTTTCGAACTGAGGGATCACTCCTGCATTCCTGCAGAGTCTCAGATCGAGGAGGCCGCATTTCTTCACTAAAAATAAGTTCTGCTGACCACGGCCCGGCACAGCTTCTGCAAGTCACTGTGGCAGTACCAGCGACAGAGTGGCTTTTCAGTAAAAAAATGTTCGTTTTTGTTTCAAAAAACCTAGCTTCAACTATGATTTGAATTTTTCATTATATTTGCTTCACTCCAAACTTCATCCTATCCTTGGGGCCTTTTCTATTCAAAAAGATTTTTTTCTTTTTTTTAAAAAGACTTTTTCTTGTAAATTGGTTCTTTAAATGATTAATTATTCATAAGGAGTAGTTTTGAAAGACCAATATAATTTAATGTCAATATCAGCTCTGCGGGCTCTGGGGGAAATGTAGTAATGTATATATTTTTTCTTTTTCTTTTTTTTCAGGAAGAAGCCTAAATTCGAAAGCAAAGAAACACTGAACTATTTTTCTAGTAGACAAACCCTCGAAATATTAAAAAAAAAATATGTAGAGCTGATGAATGTTTAAGAATGTGATGATACACTAGTCTCATTCTGTGCCGAACCAATGGCATGTTATGTAATTTAAAATAACTTAGGGCATGAGCTCAGGGACAAGAAATGATTTTGAAAGGTGGTCAGCCACCGTCGTCCTGAGTCCCCCAGAGTCCCCAGGGCTGCGTCGCCGCATTAGGTAATCGAGGGTTCCTGAGTTCAGGGGGGTTAAGAGTAATTGCACCTTTTGAGTGAGACATCAACCCTGTCTTCCAGAGCGCTGCCTACCCGTCAGTCAGTCAGTACACCTGCCAGGTAAGAGAGGGCACGGCGGGCTGCTGAACTCACTGGGAATATTATTATGCTGCGTTTCTTTTTCTTTTTTTAAAAAAGACATATCTTGAGGCAATTTGGAAAAGAAATCTAACTTTACCTAGATTCTAGACTTAAGTCTCTGTCCCTTATATAATGCATATCATGGTATCCATGGCAGAATATCCATTATATAGAATTATTTAGGGAAAAAATGAACGAGTAGTCTGTGAGGGTGATTTTAGTGTGCACATTGTATGTAGGACATTGAAGATGGGCGAGCGGACGTAACCCAGCCAGTGAGCGGCGGTCCCCGTCCATGGCCTTGGCCTGTTTCTTCTTCATTTACTTATCACACTGGAAATAACTAAAGGGCACCTTTGAAACTGCTGCAGATAACCCAGGAAAAGGGCACCTCTGAAGCTGCTGCAAGTCTCCTACACGGAAGCCTTCATCCACGCGGACATAGTTCGGACGGACATGCGCTAGTGAAACCAAGTTTTAAATCAGCTTGTGATAGTGAATCGCGAATATACGAAGGACATTGAGATAAGCAAACACTGTCGGTGATTCCAGGCTCTTACTAAAAGGGACCTTCGTGTTGGAGCTATGAAGTTTCTTTCTTTAAGAAAACCTTCGTTAGAATAAACTCTCAGTATTTGGGGCACTGTATAGTTTCTCAGCAAACAACACACGCATATTGATGTCCAAGAACAAATACCACAAAGATGGCTAGAACGTAGATTTCCAAATCTTTCCAGAAAATACAATTTCCTTTTAAAATTGTAAGGGCTCAATCTGTGCCAGCTGGACTGATTTTTTTGTGAAAAATACTTTTAAATCCCTCACAGTCTCTTTGGGGATATATATAGTATGGATTTTATGTCCAAATCCAGTTAATACGCATATTAAAAATCAGCCAGTTTTTTCCCACTGCCAAATAGTCCAAAGGTTGCTCTGGAAATGTTTTCCCTCCAAAGCCAATCCAGAGACCTTTCCCAAAGTGAGCCGTGCAGAATTATTTCCCCGGTGTTTTGGGGAAGGGCACCCAGAAATGTGCCAGGCCGCTTGCCGCGCCCAGGAACGAGGCTGTGGGTACGAGCCACACTGCCGCTGGGACAGAGCTCGGGGCCCCGCCCCTGGGGTCGGTCCCTCTGGAGCGGGCAGGTCTGGCTGGTGCCAGGTGCTCTCGGCCTGGTCCTCTGGCCCTGCCCGCTCGAGGAAGGGCACGTCCCCCGTTCGCCTCAGCTCCGCAGGGCGGGGCAGGGTCTGTCCTCCTCCACCTACTCTTCCTGCTGAAGTGGCGGGTGCCCGTGTTCGCCACGACCACGCCCCAGCACGGGCCTTTCTGCGACAGGCGGGGTAGCCGGGTCATCAGTAGGGGAACGGGCTGGTGCTGGAACGTTACGCGAGAGTCTGTGTCATGGGCAGAGGAAGAAACCCTTGAAGAAAATGGAAACGGACACCAGAATGGGGTCTTGGGACCCCGCACACTGGTCACCTTTCCTAAAGCAGCGCTTTCTCGTGATTCATTTCCATGAACGTTAAACAGCACGGGTTAAACGACAGATGCACGGCTCTGGCGGCCCCTAAAATAGTCACACTGCCCAGAGCGAAGGGTCCCCTCCAGCTGAACCCCTTCCGCGGGGCCACGTCCGCGCCCATGCGCTCCCAGTAGGTCCAGGTGCCCGGCGCAGGGAGGGGCTGGAGGCGGGCGCGTAGACGCCCCAGGTCACACACCTGCCCCCCGGAAGGCCTGCAGAGGCTGTCACTTAAATTAAACACGGATCGTTCCCGAAACAGCTTCCGCGGCCCGAGTCCTTGCGGCCTCTTCCGCGGCACGCGCCCCGCGTCCTTGCGGCCTCTTCCGCGGCACGCGCCCCGGGTCCCCTTGCGCCCTTGTCAGGTCACGTTAGCTTGGCGGTGCTCACGCGGGCTCTTTCGCATATCCTGTGACCCTCGCTCAAGGCAACGAAATCGCTTTGGTTTATTTATGATCTACAAACCATAAGCCACGCCGAATTGCCGCCCGTGCCCACCGGCCGAGGGAGGAGAAATCAAAGCTAAAACGCATCTGGATGGGACGCAAGTCGGTCCGGTCCTTCTGGCACGCCCCTCCCAAGTTAAGGGCGGGGCTAGGGAGGTCTCTATCCCTAAACGGTCTCTATCCCTAAACGGCCTCTGGCTGGCGGCCCTTCTCACTCCAGGGAAGCTCCGCGGCGAGGAAGACCGCTACCACCGACTTAGAATCCTGGAACTCTGACCGGTCACTAAAAAAAGGCACCGCCCGCGTCCTCGCAGCAAGTGGGACCGCTCGGTGCTGTGCAGCCCCCGCGCACTCCGGGGTCCACGGCGCGGCCCGGGAATCGGTCCGGAAGGCGAAGGCGGAAGTGGGAGCGGGATGCGGAGCGGGCGCGCGCACGGACGGGCAGGATGCCGAGCCGAGCCGGCGAGGAGTGAATTTCTAGGTGGAACGAAAATAGTTGAGGACACTGGGCCCTAGTTTCCTGTCTCCGCGACCCTGGAGCGCGCGGAAGCCCGCGCCCCAGAGGGCGCACTTCCATTGCGGAAAACGGGGGAACTGCGCAGAGACGAGCTTTCCCTTCGCCTGCGTGAAGCGCGCCCAGTCCAGTCCCGGGAACGACGGAAATGAGCGCTGTACGGGCTACTGCGATCGCACGCGTACAGGACATTTAATACAATGTCTCACTGTCCTAAGTGAATCCCTTCTGTGTAAGAATTTTAAATGAAGTGTAATCTGCAAAGGACTTGTAGGAAAGTATGTTGGAGAACAAATCGGGACACGGCTACGCGCTGCCCTCCAGCTTTGCCTATTAGTAGGCCAAATGCCTATTTCGTGTTAATCCAAATACACAGTTTAGTCTCTTCCCACGGCATCCCTGTTATGCAAATGTTCGCAGCGGCAGCAGGAGGTGGGCGGGCACGACACTCACGCCCCCGGTGGGCAGGACGCCTGCCAGGCGCGAAATGCCCGCCGTGGTCTCGGAGAGCAGCGCGCAGACGAGTCGGTCCAGGGTAACGCTCCCCCAGCAGCGACACAGAAATGCCTACCGAGGAGGAGGCCCTCCGAAGAGTTTTATTAAGATGGGCAGAAAAATTGCTTATTTCAAAAGACTTAAACACAGCAAAATCCAGATTAATCTACCTTCTAAGACAACTTGCCACCTCACCCCACATGGATGCTCAGTAGACCCCTGAAACGTCTTCCCCTAAAAAAAAAAAAAAAAAATCAGGTTCCACGTAAACAATACGTCTAGAAAGCATTAAAAATTAGTGGCTTTAAAATATTCTGAATGCTCAAGGCTTAAATACTTTTCACAGAACTTGAAAAAATATTTTGATAAGTGACGCATTTTTCAATGCTATAGATGTTCATTTAGTAATATCTTTTGTAACAGTTTTTATTGTTGTTCAAGTACAGTTGTCTGCCTTCCCCCCCACCTCCACCACCCCAGCCCTCCCCACCTCCCTCCCCTCTTTCCACCCCCGTGTTATTGTCTGAGTGTCCTTTATGGTTGTTCCGGCAAACCCTGCCCCCGATTCCCCTGAAATCCCCTCCCTTCCCCTCTGGTCCCTGTCAGCCTGCGCTCAGTTTCGGTGGCTTCGGTTGTGTTTTGCTTGTTGGTGGTTTTGTTGATTCGGTTCCTGTGGAGCGGTATGGTTTGCGACATCTGTTACCAGTGGCTTACAAAGCGACTGCTGAAGATTCTGATTAATTAATGTTAAAGACAATTTTTGGTTGTATGTCTTAGCAATACACTTGTTTTCGTTGTTCGCAAAGAAAAAAATTATTGTTTATATTTTGATATTTCTTTGTTAACTAATTTCTAGATTGTAACTGCAAATACATTAAAAATCGTATCTTTTATTATACAGATATAAAACACATTCTGAATGAAATATTAGAATGTGTAACATTTGAGGGTGAAAATGTCCCTTCTGCATCAAGCACTGTTGCCTTTCTTGTGCAGGTGAGGGTCACCTTCAGATTAGAGCAAGTTGTTGTGGGTCGGCTGACCTACTGCTAGTTATGACCGCTTCGGATGCCAGTCAGGTATGAAAGGGTGACTTCCTGTCTTGGTTTGGGGACCTCCAAAGTGACTTTTTTAGGATCCATGATAGACAATTATTGTCTAAAAGTGGTCTAAAAATATATTCAACCAAGTTGGTAATAATTTAACAAATGAACAGATTACCAAGCACTCTGGGAGAAAGGGGACATGCGAAGTCTGGTGGGGGCGGGGCTCTTCCTCTCGGAAACGGTGGGGCGCGTGCACAGAGACGCACTCGCCACGGCGGCTCTGCCGCGAGCGGAGCACAGTGCATGCAGCTGGTTCTGCCCTTGTTATTGTTCAGGAGTTTCTAAACAAGAATATTTAGGACATTGTACTCATTCAGTAACCTTCTGTGAGAGAAAAATATAAAATACTGAAGGGTAACACTGACTCACATTCGTTTGATTTTAGGAAATCTAAGACAGTTCTGTGTAATTTGTCTGATCTAAATACTTCATGTTTACCTACTCTAAGCATAGCAATATTTAAATGATAAGATATTGTTTTGATTGGATACCTCCAGCTGCTCGGAATAACACATTCTCTCTGTCATTAACCATGAGGTAATTCCATCTCTGGAACTAAGCCAAGGCAAGCTTTTTTTTTTTTTTTTTTTTTTAGTTCAATGAAACAGATCTGCTTCTCCCACAATGCGACAGGGAGGTTTGCCAGGCTCTCGTTGGAAGAATCAGGCATGCTTCTTTGTTCTTACTCTTTTTGAAATGGCTTAAGATGCACAAAATGGGCAACTAAAGCTATCTGCTGTTTGTCTCCGACCCCTTCCCCGGCACTCGCAGAGACCGTGAAGTCGGCAGAACTCCGAGGACGAGGTGGCCACGGTGAACATTCAACGCTGTCGGTGAGTTTGGAATCAAAGTCAAAACCATCGACCGTTGATTGTACCCTGTGGCTAACCACCACCCACCGCGGGCCACGCCGGGACGTCCCTTCCCTGGGCAGAGAGGATGCTTGCTAGAAGGTCACAATCAACATTCATTGCTGTCGGTGGGTTGACATGTGTGGACAAGCTCGCTGAACAATGAATGCAACTGTGGCCCCACTTTGACCGTGGCCTCCGGGGTGCATCCGGCTCGGAGCGACGCATCCGCAGTCAGAACGCTGGTCTCTAGTTTCTCAGGTTCATCTGCTCGCTGTGTATCGTATGGTCAGATTCTGATGAAAAAGGCGCTCGTTTAAACAAGAAGTGTAGTTCTCTCTGCGTCTGTAGGTTATAAATAGAGAACTTTTGAAAAAAAGGCTAATAAGACTTCGTGCATGGAATCTGTATGGAATCTATCACACACACATTTGCCTTCCCAAGCCTCTGTTTTCTCACCTTTGCAGCTGGTATCATGTTCCGCACTTGATAGGAATAGTGCTGTTCCGAGGGTAAGTGATGACTGTACCCCACACCTGACACTTTGTAGCTATTTAGTAGCAGCGGTAGTAAATGCTACCTGTGTGAGCCAGGATCCTGTGATGCAAAAGTTACTATGTTTCTTTAACTCACTGCTGGGATGTTGGTCGTTTTTTCTTCTTTCCTTTGTTTTTTCTTTTCTTTGTTTCAAACTGGCAACATACCCCTACAGTCCCAAAAGACTCTAGGTTTGGGTTCAAAAAAAGAATCACACCCCAAATTATGCTTAACTGTTGATCAGTTGCAAAAAGAAACAAGGTTCTATAGGATTGTTATTTACTTTATTAACCTTGCACAGGATCTAGACACGCCCCCTGGAGTCCTCCCAAGGATGAGGACAGAGAGCAGCATACCTGCCTTCGTGGCATGGATGGGCAATGCCTCCAAACCATCCCACCCCGTTTACATTCAAAACTTGAACAGTTAGACTTTAATGGTAACTATTTCTACAAAAAGGAAGAATGGTATATATTCTTTTCAAAACAATAGCTCAGTCCGAATTCACTTTCACTGAGATTACAGTAAAATATAAAGACACGGTCGGAGAACAAACTATGTCCTCCTAGACTCCATATTTAGAAGGATGGCTGTATAACTTGAGTGATTTGAAACCTGTTCTTTTTCATCAGAGAAAGCCCTCTGAAAACGAGAGCATTGGCCCGTTTCACTTGCTGTCCCAGCCTGGCACCGAGAGCTCAGTAGACCTGCTGAGTGACCGGGTCTGGAGCACATCCACTCAGCCAGAGCGCCTTCAACCACTGACCCCTATGACAGAGCTTTCAGCCAGGCACTCTGAGTCCAAGTTGAGGCTTATTTAAAATGCAGGCTTCTTATTTGTGTTTCATTTTCTTTTTAGATGTACCACAGTGGCGCTTATTTCTAGCCTAACATTTACTTATATATATTTTCCATATGTGAATTCAATGACTATATTAGTTCCCATCTCCTAGGCCATTGATGGCAAGACTAACCATCCTTGCATGAAGCGGTAAGAAGAGAAAGAATGAAAGCAAGGCCCCCCGACCGTGGCCACTTTAAAATGCTGTCCTTGACAAGAGGCATTGCGACGTCAGAGACGTGGAAGTGCAGAGAGGGGCATCTCGGAGTCGCTGGCGCGCAGCGTCCGTTCTCAGAACTCCGCCAGCGATGCGTCGCCGCCTTGGATTAGACAGCAGATACAATTAAACCCAAAGAGGCAACACAAGTCAGAGAGAAATGATGGAAAGGTTCGGGAATGACTTTAATTATTTTCCCTGCCAGGGACCACGACGACCAGGTGTGGTTTGAACTTTACAAGCATTTGAAAGAAGTTCGAGGATTATTTTGACTGTAAATAATTTTTGTCTTAGATGCTGACTTTGAAATCTAACCTGAAGGTAAGAAAAATTCCTCATTATACACAGATTTTTCTTATTTCCTAAGGTTATAAATTATAGTCAGTAAGAACAGCTCTGTGTATTTAGCTGCCAAATTTGTATTTTTACTGATCCTTTCTTTTACTTCCCATGGAGCCACAGACAAGCCAGTGTAACTGTCCTGGATCTTAATCACAGTGCCCAAGTCACGCCCCCTCCCGGAGACAAGGTCACTCATTCTTCCCTCTCTCTCTAGGAAAGCAGACTGTGAATACTTTCAGAGTCTTTTCAATCCACCCTTCATTGTGCAAATTTTCCTGAGAGATCAACGCCAGGTAGTAAGAATAAAAGATTCCACTCTGCTCACTGACCGGAAGTCTCCACACCCTGGAGAGACAGCTGGGACCACTTGCGTAAAGTCCTAGCGAGGGCGCCAAGTGACACAAAGCCATTTCTAAGATGCCTGCTCTCTATGTTAGTGATACTCTGACCCCAGGCAACCCCTCCTGCTGGACGTGCTAACACTTGTATTGCAATGGCAGAAAGGGACGTGGTTTAGAGGTTCGAACTAGACGCAGAATTGAATTGCTCGCACACAGCAGAAACAACAGGCTCTGGAAAGGCAGGACAAGGCAACTCAGGCACGCCGATGCTCGCACACACTCGGCTCCGAGGCTCGCACTCCCACGACCCTCCATCAGGGCTCTGGGGCTCTGTTTCTACGTGCGTTACTGAGAATCACTTTCCGAGCAGAGCACACAGAACCCATCAAAGGATGTGCAGCCCCGTGAAAATGCCTGGGATTTACAGCCGGGACAGATCTCTGCGCCGAATGCCAGCGCCCCTTGTGGAAAGCCAGGTCGAGTAACTTAATGACGACTAATGACATTCGTAGCTTTGCAGGCGACTGTAATAAGAGCGATCAGATCTCAGGCTCTGGCGTGTAACGTGATCGCCTGTGCTCTCCAGAAAGGCCTGTCTGTGCCCCGGGACAGCACCGCACAGCTGGCCAAGTGCACGGCCAGTGATGTCAGAAGCTGGGGGGCCAACACCCCCTTCTCCAAAGTGCTCAGAGCCTTTGCAGTGAGTAAACACAGCAGTTAAGATAGAAGTGTCTCTACTAAATTAAAAGTGCCTGCTGTGGCCTGACTACCTGAGACCTAAACCCCTACGGGGTCAGGGGCAGGGGGGTAAAGTTCATAATGTGTACTGGTTTGGAATATAAACTCATAAAATAAAAAGCTGTTTAGTCTTCCATTCAACAAGTATACATTGGGAGCCTCTTTATTTATTGAAATTTCATTAAGTGCTGGGGGCACCGTGTAAGCATGGTCCCTGCCTCCTGGGGACTTGAAGTCAGGTGGCAGAGAAAGATAGTCATCACACAGCTGCATAATTAGAGATGGAAAAGGCTAGAGAATGCGAGAGAGACCACCAGGACTTTAAAAATGACAAAAACAATCGAAGGGGAGTCTTATCAACTTGAAAAGCCAGGGAATGCATACCAGTGAAGAAATGTGCTAAGTCACCCCCGAGCAGGGACAAGTGACAGGTGTTTAAGTGCTAGACGGGGCATCCTTGGTGGCACGCCATGTAGGGACTAGCCCTGGGTGACACAATCAGGGCATCCCAGTTCTGCGCAGGGCTGGGCAAAACTCAGGTTATTGGTCCGGAGAGGGTCTTTGGTTGCATCCAGGAAGAGTTGGGTGCACTGAGGTCATTCAGAGTTCAAGGTCTTTATGAGATTTAGCTGGGTAGAGCTGGTGGAGGAGAAATTCAGTTTTGATATCACGTAGGCAGGTGCGGCTGCAGTGGAGAATTTTCCATTTACAGATGTAAAAGGTAACTGGTGAAGGAGTCGGGGACATGGGGGCAGGAAAAGGAGACAAGGACATCCCAGGAAAAGGGACTAACATGACCAGACACCAGAACTGGGGTGAGAAAGGCAGTTTGAGGACAGGAGAGAAGACCATGCGGTGTGGCTGGAGTTCAAGGTCGAATAAGAATGTGTGAGCCGTGTTGAAAATGCTGGTCCGCTGTCCTGGGAGCGATGGGAGCCCTCGGAGGGATTATGAAACAGAAGGTGGGAGTGGGGGCGGGCGGATGGGGGGTGTCTGGTCTGTGTTTCCGAAGCCTCACGTTGGTGACGGTGTGAGAGGAAGGGAAGGGTTTGCTGGCTGAGCTGTACACACAGCTTCGAGGGGGCACTTACTGTCAGAGGAGAGGTGGCGGCGTTAACAGGGAGGTCGATCACCTACACGTCTGGGTGGTTTCGCGATGAATGCAGGTGACGGAGTGAGGAGAGAGGACAACGACCGCACCCACGTGCCAAAGTGGCTGGTTGGTCCTCATGCTTCACCCTCCATCCCGAGTTTTCCATCTTGGAGACTGTGGTCAGCCACCTCCCTAACAGGCGCCCACGTCCCCTGGATGGACATGGATGCCCACCTCCTCTTCTGTGCGGGCAGGACATGTTGGTGCAGCTCCAACACACTGGAAGGGGCTGAGGAGATAGAGTCACCCCCAGGATTGGGTCACTCAAGCCTGTGTTTTCAAGTCTTGCTGGTTCTTGTGCTCCCCTGCATCACACCGTGTGGGGAACACCTGCCGTGCCACACGAGGAACAGTTGTGTGTAACGGTCACGGGGACCGCGACTCACGCCTGCCAACAGCCCCTCTGTGAGCAGCAGGTGGAGCTGACACAGCGAGAGACCCGGCTGAGCCCCAGAGCGACTGAGGCAGGAAGTCTTTGGTCTTTCAAGTGCTCGAGTTCAGGGTGGCCGGCGACACAGGTGCAGGTGACTGACGTGCAGAGCTTGCTGGGTGAGCCGGCCACCCTTCTTAGGTCGCTTCAAGCAAAAACTCCATGCACCCTTCACACTTCTGCAGTGTGCACTCCTTTCCACTTTCCTTACCGCCTGTTTTCTTAACATGTTGTTTTCCACAGAAATTCGTGTGCAGACAGACATCGTGGAGAGTGTCAGTGGTTTAACTGTGAGTGGTTCTGAGAATGATGTAAGAGCGAAGGATGAGGATGTGGTGTATTTATAAACATCACAAGGCTTGGAGGTAACTCCACTCTGGTAACTTCAGCACCTCTAAGAATACATAAACTCGAAGTCCTGAAAGTGTGTTTGTCCTTTGTTTTATTAACTTCCGGGAACTCTCAGTGAGAACTCCGGTCGTGCTTGTCTGCGCCTCCAGATCGTGTGGTGACGGTGCAGTGCTGACGGGAGAAAGGCCTTGCGGCGTCTCCCTGGCGATGTTTGACTGCGACCGGGTCAGGAGGCGTGGTGGGCAGATGTATAAAGCACGGGACTCTCGTCTGCTGGGTGCAGTGGGGCTCCGGGCTCTAGGAATCCCCCTTCCCCTCCCCGGGCGTTTCCGAGAGGGTTCCGGAGAACTCGCAAACCATCAGACACCTCCCTGCTGGCGCCTTCTCCCTCTCCTCCTCTTCCTCCCTCTCTTTGTGGACTCACACCATTCGCGTGTACCATGACGACTCCTTTGGTGGCGGGCAGTCCCCTCCCCGCCCCCGTCCCAGCCCCAGCAGGCACAGCTGGCAGAGCCATCCCTGGTGACTGCCAAGTTGGTGGGACACTGGTAACTGGCACCAAAGAACTGCGCTTTCTCAAGACCATGGGAAGCCTGAATGGAACGGTTCTTGCTGTTTATTCAGAGTCAAACATAAACCTGTAAGGTGAAGCCAATGGCCTCGTCCCCACATCAAGCACCTTGTAACTAAATTCAGAACAGCTCCTTGGGTCAAGGCTAAGGTTGTGTGATTGGGCCAAGCCTAAAAATCCTTCCTTTAAAACAAACATACAGAAAGCAAAAACCCAAAATGTCTTACCCTCCATTCTAAAACCTGTTATTTCGGGGAGTCTCTGGGATCTGTCACATGGTCTCGATAACAGTGTCCTCTCTCACCTCTGCTGTCTGTGTGAGCTAGGAAGGTCTTGGTGTCATCTCCAAGGGTGCCACAGCTACAAATGACTTGGCTCCGACTTGACAAATCGGTGCCAAACAGAAGCCATATGGTCCTCAGGAGTGCTGGTGGGGTAGGGGGGCTGCCCCCCTTTCCCAACCTCTCTCAACTCAAGGGTTCAGAGTGAAAAGAACATTCCTCCAGCACCTGCCTGTGGCCTTTCTCCCCAGAAAGCCCAGGGAGTACCCCAGGGCCCAGCAGGGCACTCTCCTGGGCATGTTCAGAGCTCTGGCTGCCCATTGGCTTCCCACTTGCAGGGTGGCCAAAGGAAGGCGGGCCCCAGGCATTCGTCAGCTGTCAGAATGCACGGCTCCCCCACTGCACGTTCCCTTTTCCCACTGGCGGTACCGTCACAGACACTCCTGCGCGGTGAGTATTATGCTCTCGGAGCTGCCAGAACCCGCCTCCCCCAGCTTTGCAAACAGAGCAGGACTGAGAGTGACTCATAATGTACCCGAACTCCAAGTCTCAGGACAGGACTCTGGAGGAATCAGTCCACATAGGCCAATCAACGATCACAGCCTGATTGGCTAAGGAGTCAGAGTCCTGTAAATCCATGACTGCTGATTGGCTAGGGGGCAGAGTCCTGTAAATCCATGACTGCT